>JAARMF010001691.1:10212-22730 GCA_022844705.1 Toxascaris leonina
TAATTGATTTAGAAGTTGGAATAGTTAGCTTCCACTTATAAATTCTTTCTCTTCGATTTCTATACGATCTTTGGTGTGTACTCAGAGTGATAAGTTTAAACTTGTTTATTCTTTGCGGACAAGAAAACTTTCTCAATGGGATTTCTCATTGGGGAAAGGAAGTGGGAAAAACTCGATGAGAACCCATCGAACGTCACTAAGGAAATGGGTGAAAGCGCTTTTCAGATGTTTTTGAGACTCATTGAGCGGCATGCAGGACCATATTTGCGAATGTTTTTTTGTGTTCGATGATGGAAGCAATTCAGCAAACAAGATGCGTTGTTTGAGACTATTGAGCTAGAACATGGAAGATATAGATGTGTAAAAGGTTGTAAAACTGAAGTTATTTACCTTATGTTCATTAGCTAGCTCCTGACTGGTGGCTTGTATTGAACTCTTTCTGCTGATACGAGAAGTGACCGCAAATATAGCTGACGAGGTTCGAGCTCCTAGTCTCCGCAGTTTGCCTTTCTCCTCCTGTAGCAAGTGAATGTGGGCATCTGTATGAATTCGTTGAACTGATTCCAGAGTTTACTATGCAGCTAAACCACAATGAATGGATAAGTGAACGAAAGTGAGGAAGGGGAATAAGACGGGTATTTTTGGTGAAATAATGTTTATTAGAGAAAGAGTGGAGTCTGTTTGAGTCATGAGGTTCATGACATATGAGGTAAAAATATTGAATGCATCCTAGCAAGAATATTTACTCGTACATACCAGGTCTTAGGCTGTCATAGGTGATAGAAGGTATGCAGCTTCACAGTCTTATAAGCAATTTCATTGAATGGAACTTGAGGTCACCTTATTTTTGTTATCGGCTGGTAAAGTGGCAAGTTGTAGCTCATCATCGATCAGTAACGGGGGCTGTGCACCTCGAAGCGAGGAGTAACCACTTAAATTGGATCCATTTTTGTGGAGTGTTCCATTTGATATCCTGTAAGCATAAAATCTTAAATAATTGTGTAGATGAGGCGAATAATAAATGTCATCAAAGAATCTATGAGATGGAGAATGAGGGATAAATTCTCCAATTTGAGAGCAGTTTCTGCTTTCTGCTTTTCGATCATTCGAAGCATTATTGAGATGATGCGAGCAACAGCGTGAGAACGATACTTTCATATTGTTTTTTTATTTGCAGTATGAGTCTCTAGAATAACGAATAGTGATGAATGAGCATGTTGATTTGAATGTACCTTCGCAGTACCTGAGAATTTATGCAATAATTGCAAACGAGAATTGCAAATGATTTGCGTCAAGCATATTGCGACTCGATTTCCCCTCGAGAATCGGATTGTGTGCATCCGTTAGTTCTCTCATTCGGGACTTAGAAAAACTCTCTGCTGAAAATTTATATCTCGAATGTCGACCACCTCAGAGCCAATTCAGCATTCGAGAATCGCATGTTCGTTGTGTGATACTAACCTAATAATATAAGTGGCTATGTTGAAAGTGAATATAAATGCAAAGAAGGGAAGAGATGATGTTTCATTGAGTTGACTTGTGAAACGAACGTTGATTGGCCAAGTCTGCGATGAGGTAATGTACGCCGTAAGCCATTCGATCGACTACTGGCATGTTGCGATAACTGTGAAGCTTGCTTCTTAAGCAGAGTGGTCGTCTTCGTATAAGTGACCGCCATAACGATAAATGGTATAAGAAATGCGAATGTCGATCCATAGACCATATAGTATCGATTAGAGATGGCACATGAATTACGTTGCAATATGTTCGTTGGATCGATTAGAGCGGCGATCGCAATTGGACACGATATAAGTATCGTAATAAGCCATACAAAGGTGATCTTCAGAGTGGTGATAGTGCGTGATCGATTGCGTGTCCTAAGTGGCCTTGAGATCCCAAGGAATCGATCCAGAGAAATCATCGACATATGTACGATACTTGCGGTACATAGGAAAACATCCGAATAGACGTATAGCAGACATACCGAAAAACTCCATGTCCATACACCTAGAATGGTGATATGCTTAAGCGAGTCAATATAAGAGCATATGAGAAGTGGTTTTAATGAGTTGACTGATTATATGATATTATGCTGCATCAGTTTGCACTTAGATGCATATCATTTGTTTATAGTTTATTCGTGGATATTTGGATGTTGTAGATATTGCATTTCTTAGAACATAGAGCGCATTTTCGCACGAATTCAAATCTATTGCAGCATAAAAGCCATTATTATAAACAGATGTGCAATAGACCGATTTTCACAAAGTGCAATGCTTTGTGAGGCGTTAAAACACAGTGCTTGTCGAGCATTGCAAGTGTGGCTATTGCGGCAGGACCCTCTCAAATGGGATGCTTCTAGAGGCAGTCTACAGTAAGGTAGCTAGACACAGCTAGGCACAATAATTCATTAATATAATTGAACCCCCCTCCCCTTTCCCATCGACTTCATAATATGAACTATTTTTGGCCATTTTTTTCGCATTGATGAAAATTGTAGAAGAGGAGCCAATTATTACTGAAAGATAGAGAGCTTAGTTAATGAAGCGGTATATAGGCTGCTTGCAAATATGCCAATCTGAAGGGTCACGTTGTATGAGAGAGGAATTTATTCTTTGCCGAGCAGCTTTTTATTATGGCACCATAGCGCTTAAACGATTGCATCGTTGAATTAACTACGCCTGATATATGTGGCGTTGGATTCTCTCATAGGAACTTTTGCTTTCTGGGAACTTTGTTGAGGAATATATCGAAAGATGCAAAATCAACCAACCTAACTTTATTTTATAGGAACTTACGTAATATTTTATCATAAATTTCTATTATATGTGATCGATTTCCGGCTAGTATAATAAAGCAACCAGTTGGGATTTGGTTGTGAAATCATAGAGATTTGTTCATTATTATCGCTCCTATCCTTTTGCATCTCTCCTTCCCCCTCTCTTTCTCCTTCCAATCCTTGTACTGTTTTCTGTATCCAGTATTCTTTGCGTTCTTTTCTCTTTGTCCCCTCCGTTCCCTTCCCTCAGATTGGTTGATTGGAAAGTTTAGACGCGGAACTGTTACAAAGAAATATCATCCCATATGCGGCTATTCGAAGATGTTTATTCGACTTTTCCTTTCCAATTTCACACCTGGAAATGGAATATTAATTGTTGAGGAGTCGTTAAAAGAGTTTTCTTCGGCGGAGAGGGGATCTTTTTGAGGTGACCCTAGAAAACTGCTTAGGAGGTTTTTTATGAGAATTTAGTGTGTAAAAAACTCGATGATTTATTTTATTTATTCAAGTGTAGTTTACCATATATATGTAAGAATATTAAATTTTTTTTTTTTTGAAAATCGATTTGACAGAATTTCTCTGCGAATATGAATTACGATTGTTTTTTCGTTGTGTTTTGCAGTTGCGAGAGCATTATGTCACAAACATTTGCTGCGAAAATTGAGATTACTTAAGGCGAGCTTACTTGAATAATTGCTTCCCCTTAAGGAGATCCTTGATCAGCGGAAATAAAATTTAATCGGTTAGGAAAAGCTTAGCGTTAGCTAATCGTGATTGAGCAGCGAAAACGATTGAGACTCATTTTATTCATCGCATTTATTTTTCCGTTTTTTTTTTCATTTCATTTCTTTTCTTTTCTTTAAGTCACAAATTTTAAATGAATAATTAATGCATCCGTTTGATGTGTTACTTCAGAATGATATTTAATCGAATCGATTTCAATTACAAGAGTAAAACGCCGCACATCAATACACCAATGATCGAATAAGGTATATGATAGGATGAATGCGCATAAAAAAGACCTATTAGTCTCCCAACGGATAGTAAATCATGGCATTCGAGTTATATACGAGAGGAAAAACGAGGACGATAGGGCAAGGCAGAGACTGTTGGAGTGAAATGAATCATTTTTGCATATGTTGGGTTTGAAAAATTAGTGAGAAAAATGCGAGACGATAAATCGGCTTCATCTCTTAGCAGAGTAATTATTGTGGCTATCCGTGATAGCGCTAGAGGAATCAGCTATATCTTCAAAATCTGTGAAACTAATATTGGGCCGAGATCAATACAAACTAAAGTACCATGCGATACAGCTGCTTAATCAGCGTGGCTTATGGGATAAGTGAAGCGTTTGATGCGATATAAACGAAAACTGTTGCCTATCGTCCTGTATCAACGAAATAAATGAGGTAAATAGACGAATGAGTGAAGGAATGCATAACTGATTCCTGAAGTTCTTTCTTTTCGCGGAACTTTCGGCGTGAAACGTTGTTTGCATTGTGCGGAAGTTTTTACTGATAAAGTAGGTTGATGAACAGAAGTGAGCGACAAAAAGAGCTTAATTTTTATATAACATGAAGCACAACTGCTTTGTACATGTCGAGGAAATGTAAAGTAATGCAGCTTCCTGCTAAATCCTCTAAGAACTATTATAGCACAAAAGATAGAAGTGGAACACAATTGTGATAACGTCACTTATCAGGTGATATCGTTTGATAACGCCGAATATAACGGAAGCCTTTTCAGCTAAACAGATTCATGACGAGTAGTTAAAGCGGTCATTGTATCTAGTGTGTTTAATTTTACCACTTCACCTTCTATTCCCAGTTGTACTGTCTGTCAAATGACTTACTGATAGATTTGGCTGATTGATTCTAAGACGGTTTTGTTGCCCTCGTCTTGGGAGAAGTTTGTTATTCTCCCTCCCCTCCCTCCCTTCTTCCCTTTCCCTTTGTGGAATCATGGAAGAAGTTCTTTCCGTCCTCTTTCCTATTCTTCTGTTGTTAAATCTTGAAAACTGCTCGAGATGAGTGGTTGTATTCATCGGAATGCATTCAAGTTGTGAAACTATTCGTATCTTCTCATATCGCTTTGCATGATTTAACGAGAGAATTGCTTGATGATGATCGATGGAATATATGAGAGTCTTTCTACCGTTTCCGTTGCGATAAATAATCTGATTGTTCGAGGCAGTGTCTATATGAATGGGGCATGAGATTGACAATACTTAATGATCATTCAGTTGGCGCACTGAATGAAACGAAGAATAAGGAGGGAAGGTGAAGAAATAAGAAAGTTAAGTTCAATGATGGGGAAGATGAAGGAAGCGGCTATGATATATTTGCAGCGATAAAAATTATTATTTCAATTTATCATCGAAACATCAATATATGCTTCTATTATTTATTGCGTTATTGAACTAAAAAACATTCTCAACCTTAGATGTGCTATAAATATTCTCTGCATTTCCTTAATTAGTCGTTAAATTGTCACAAATAAATTTCAAAGAGTGAAGCATACGTTATTATCACTTACCATGTCTTACTTCAACAAGTAGGCTTAACGGCATAACAATACTACAAACGAAGAGATCGGCAAGGGCGAGAGAGAATAGAAAATAATTGGTGACGTTATGAAGACGACGGTCAAACCAGATGGCCATGCAGACGAGTAGATTGCCGAGTAGGCCGACTGCACACAACAACGGCAACAACAGCAGCGCTAGCACATTTGATGCTTGACGCGTTGCAACTTGCACGCGGACATGCGTGAATTGCCACTCGGACATATGTGATTGCAACGTGTTACACGATACCGATCGGATTTAACGGTATTGGATGTGTGGTGCTGCTTTGATGCACCTTTGTTGGGGTCCTGCATGAGGGCAATCGGGTACGGCTAACGCCTTTGTTACGTCACCGTCCTCATGGGGCTGTGTCTTGCCACAGCAGCACCAACTCGACAAGCTATCTGAGTGTGGTTGGTGTTGCTAAGAGTGGAGCAACTTGGAGAATACCACCTTCAAGTGTGCCGGTTGAGTTTTTGTGTCAATAAAGCCGAAGAGTTGTTGCCTGCTGCCTCACTCACATACAGGTGTCGAATGTCGGTCAAAGTTCGACGGATTTGCCTCCTCGATCTTCGTACCTCAGTTGCGGGATCCGTGAAGCGAACAGTCAGAAGTGAGTTAGTTTTTCAGAAACAGTAGCAATAACGTTGATGAGAAGAGAAGGCAGTAATAATGACAGGATTGATGCACAGGTCTAGGGGATTGTCGAAGAGATTGGTGGCATCAGTTGTGTTGCTCGTCGAGATAGCGATCGCAGAACGAGGTGCTTTGGGCCGCCTCTCGTCTCCAATTCGTCGTGCTACACTTACAAGCAGCCAGCCGGCCTCAAAAACTACCGCCGAAGGCTTTCCCAACGAAGGCGGAGTCGAAGTGGATATTTCACATTCGAAATGCTTTACAAGCCTTACTTCTCGGTGCAAAAGTGTCTGCTGTTCGATGTCTGTGCAGTGTTTGTGTTGCGTCTTATGATAGCCATGAGTTCCTTTGTTGAGTGCAGCCTTAGAGGCGATTTGACGTTTTATCATTTACCAGATATTGGCTTGATTTGTTGAGAAGCTTCATTATGGCTTTATTTTATTGCCGAAATTGCAGTGATGCGGAACAATGTCTCAGCTATACGGGCATGCTTGTCGAACATTTCAATCCACATGTTCGATATGGTGCTGCTATGGCATTGGGTATCTCGTGTGCTGGATCCGGCTATAAGGTTTGCTTCTTTTTGTTCATGATAAATATCGCTGTGTGGAGTTTTCAGAAGTTTTTTAGTCTGGCGACGGCTCTTTTTCGATGTGTTAGATCTATTGCTTTGAAGATGGAGATATATTGACTTGGAAGAATAAATCCTTTCGGTTGGAATATAGAGTTTTGTTGACCTATTCCCTCGTGCCGTAATTTTCTATCCTTTCCGTTTATGGGCTACGGTATGGAACTTTTGACGTTTCCGCTTTTTTGCTTTGTAAGTTTTTTTTTTCTTTCCGTTCCGTAATTGTGTTTGATCAACGACTTCACAATAATTAAAAGACACTTTGAAGAAGAGTCAATTCCAATATCATCGAAGAACTTCACGAACAATAGTGTTGTTGAGTGAGTTGAATAATGTGTAGTGCTAATTGAGGAAAGAAGAGGCGTTAAAAGAGCCTCTTTGAATAGAGACCGTTTGATGGAGGGCGCAAAAGGACTAAGAATTAGGCCATTTATTTTTCTCACAACATAGGAATAAATCGGTTTATTATGACATCTTTATTTTAATGCGATTTGGAATTTTTTTTTCCGTTTGCACTTTTGAGAGAGATCGCAATAATTTTAGCCCATTTCGGAAAATAATTTGATAATTTTTGAATGTGAAAAAAGTGCCATCATTCTTTCTCTTTTCATTAGGCAATGAATTTTCTTATAAAATTATGTGGATGGATGAATTTTGTGCACAAAAAACTAAAAAAAAATAAATCCCAATTCATTGAAACGTTCGTTTATTGGATTGTTTTTTTTCAATGACAATTGATTGCGCATTTCCCAATGCACCTTTTGCAATTGCGTTTTATCAGACAACTATTTTCGCAAATTGCAAACAAAAAGTTCAACATATGCAATGATTCGTATAAATCGCTGAAAGATTCGTTCTTATACACCTCATGCCAATCTCCGTTTGCATTAATTATTATAGCGTGATCATATGCGTTGCAGATAAATGCATATTTTATTGCGTGGATCATCTGTCTGCGTCGATAATTTCGGCTAGAAATTTATTCGAACTCTAGGATGGGAAAGTTAACTGACTGTCATATACAAATAGGATCATCTTGTGAATCATCTTTCAATCAATAGCTAATATAGTTGTAGCAAACAGCTTATATAGGTTGCGATTAATTGATAGATAGATGAGACTTTTGTTAGAGATTCATATGAGCACTTGCTTTGATTAAAATGCGAATTAATTATTGATTCATTGATGCGGCACTAGTGAATAACGCGTCAACCAGCCGTTGCAAAATATCAAAAAATGATTAAAATTATTGAAATATTAAACATGAAATTTGCTGAAAGTCACTTATGATGAATTTTATGGTTGGAGTTTCTCAACTCGAAGTGTTGTGATTTCGAAAGTGATATTAGTGAGAAGATAGATGAGGCACATAGAAGTCAAAAAATGATGCGAAGACAATACACTTTGCGAATAAAAAATTTGTAGAAGTGGATTGAAAATTTTTGTGAGAAGTTGTTGAGTGGTTGATTGTGTTGTCGATGCCAATATACGATATGTTGTAAGTGTATATTGAAGGCAGCTGTTGAATAGCTGTCATGTTCTTATTTTTATTTGTATTTTTATTTTTATTGAAGACGATTTTTTTTTTATTTTTATTGAGATGTGCGATTATTTTTCAACACTTTAGCATAAAGTGTCAATCAACTGTATATTTCTTGAAAGCAATTCAAATCGAGAGAGTAATTCACAGTGACACTTTCAGTTATTCTTGTTGAGAATATTTCACACAGCATCTTTATATCTATCACGATTTTGAGGAAATGTTTTTTTCTTTTTTTCTAAATGAAAGGATAGAGTAGGAAGATTTGATTTGAGTGATATTTCTTTTTGAAGATCGTTTCTCTCAATTAGTGAATGTTGGCAAGTTGGAAAAATGTATTTTATTCATTTCATTTGATTTTTTATTTCGTTTATGTTGTTAAAAACCCTTTGTTTACAAGTTGAGTTTTTTGTTCTTTATAGATGATTAGGAGACTTTGATTTCCCTTGATGAATGTTTTTGGTTGGAAGATTGCATGTGATTGTTGTGACGTCAATTGACTTTAATCTAATATTATAGGGGAAAAAAGTTGCTCATCTTTCAGCGCTATTGATAAACTTTTCAATTATCATTCTTGTGGAACGATTAATGAAATGGAATGGAATTTTAATGAGAGGAAAGAGAATAAAATGAGATTTATTTATTGAAGAGATGAGACTTTGTTTTCTTGAGAAAAAAAGGTGGTAAAAAGTGCATTTGCAGAGGGAATGGGACAAAAGTCTATTATGGAGTATTTATTTCCGTGAACGGTGTGTATGTGTGTGTGTGTATTTATCTGTATATGTATGTATATGGGCGTTTATTTACTCAATTGGTAAAGAGAGGACAGAATTTCATCATAGCTCTATGTGGAGAAGTTCTCAATCGATTCATCATTGCCCTGAGGGATTATGAGTATTCGTTAAGCGAACCTTTGATAAGATGCATCTTGTGTGTGTATGTGTGTGTATGCATTCGTGGCAACAGTTACTAGGAATATTGCATTAAGCTGCAACTATTATCGCATTCGTAGACTTAACATCATTGGCTAAACAAACTGACGTATTGAATAAGGTTGCACTCTCAACGATCACTCATTTGGCGTTCAATGCAAAAATATGCTAATCTCATTGTGTATCAATTTGTGAACGCCAACCATCGAATGCGAGCGTCCTATGGAAATTCGTTTACAAATAATAATGCTAATCAACGGGATTTTTTTTTTTTTTATTGGGTCTTGAAGGAGTCTTTCTTTTTTTCACTTCGGATGATTTAATTTTGCTCGCTTATCGCGAAAATACAACCCCGTTTCGTTCTTACTAAAGCAATGCGATTTCTTAAAATAGTCAGGGAAGTAATTGAAGAGGTTTTCAGTTTTATTTATAGCCGAAAGCAATGATTTTTTATGGGCTTTTAGATGTTGCTTGAAATTTAATCTATAAAGGATGCGTCTTGGAGAGATCAAATGGAACTGTTTCGTCGCGTGAGATTTTTTTTTTTTCATTACGGAAATTTTTTTCTTTTCTGGAGGGTCGGAAATTGTTGGACCGGAAATATCTTCTATCAGGGTTGCTGTGCAGTCATTTTAAGGCCATCGGACGATGTTGATTGAAGTATTTGAGTTAGTTCGCCTTACTCATCAACTGTCGTTTTCAACAGTTGTTGAGGAAGAACGCTGAAAAATTCACTTGAACTCTTCAAAGATATTGGAAAGTGGTTTTTTTGTGTGGATTTTCCCAACCGCATCGAATTGGGAATCAACCGTTTATGGCTTGCTTATAGCAGTAATCTAATGAATTATTACCTGCCATGGAATGTTTCGCTTCCCATTAACAATTGTGTGATTTATTGAGGAAACCTTTTTTTTTTGAATTCATCTGGTTGATAACAAAGACAATTTTCGTCATTTCGCATCGAATTTACCGCTATAGGAATTTTTTTTGGTCACCTATCCACTTCAGGTGATTCCTAATGGAAGATATTTGAGTGTCGATTTTCCAGCAAATTGACCATTTCCTCACTAATGAATTTTTCTACAATTTTCCATGAGAGAGGCATGCAAAAGTAAAGCGGATATGAATGCGATAATCTATGTCGAAAGCTGTCCTGGGAAAATTTCATGTCAATCGTTGTGAGAAGATGTTTGTTGCGTGATTTTTATTGGTTCATCACCAAAAACAACCCATAAATTGTTGTTATTTCTGAGGAAAACTTCCGGCTTGGAACGGATTTTCTACCAGTGTGACTATCGATCGAATTCTGCTCAAAATATAATATAGAGAGTTAGAGCTTAAAATGTCATTTAGATTCCTCTTCGAGAAAGCGTTCATGAAACAAAACAATTAGTACGTTCGATTTCGTTTTCGATACGATTCAGTTTTTATTCAGCAGCAATATGAGCGGAGTTCAACGAATATAAAAATTGCTGTAATGTCATTTTCATTAGAAGTGGATGTTTTGGCTTTGGCTTTGGCTTAATCGCCATGCTTCGAAAGTTTTAGCCAGTAGAAAGCCGAACCATTTTAAGCTAGTCTAATGAGAGATGTTTATCTCAAAGCATTCATGCAGATGCTGATAGGAAGTACGATTCGGTTAGCACAACTTCATGTTTCTGGAATCATAAAGTTTTTCCGGCTGTGTTCGTCCTGTAAAGCGAGAGTGAGGAACTTTGAGTTACTTCCTGTCTCAGATGTCTTGACGAATTCAGGATTGGATGACAGTAGTTTTATTTGAGATTACTTTGCGTTGATTTGGTTGGATAGCTCAAGATTCGATAGAACATTGAGAAGATTATTTGATGATAGTATCCTGCGTTCCTAAAAAACTGGGTTTAAGAAAGAAAGGGTACTTAGTGAGAGAATTTTTGCACTCTTCATCCTCATCGAATTTGTTGAGTTTTATAAATAAGCGACAAGAATCCTCTATGATCGTTTTAAAAGTTTGAAAAAGATTTTTGAAAGTTGGAAAATAAATTTATATGCATAAAATTTTTTCTGTGTTTGAGATTTTTTGTGGGGGAAATTTCTTTAAAATTCCCATTAAATTTCAGATTTTCATCGATTTAATTCCTTTTAATTCAGTGAGCATATTATTTGCGTTCATTGATTGGATTGGAAATCGACAAAGCATTTGATTGTGCGAATTTCTGCGAAAGATGTTTAGTCAATTTACTCGATATTCGCTTTCGTTCTAATCTGTTCGACTAACGTTGTCTTAATTCATTGGTACAGATGTGTTATGGGTATTATTCATGTGAATATCACAACATCTGAATAGAATCGCATTATGTTTTGTATGGCTTTGTTTGAGTATGTGTCTGTGTGTTTTGTGTCTGCGCACGTCTATGAGTGTAGATTTTGGGTTATTGTGCTAAAAGAACAAGAATTTGATTGCTTTGTCTCGCTATAATATGACGATTATGGGTCACTAATATGCGGAAGAGTGTCTTTTTTTTGTTGAAGAATTGAGAAAAGATTTTGATTGGTCAAGTTGAGTATGGTGCAATTATTGATGGAAGTGCGTTTACACGTTCAATTGCGCACATAATCACCTCGAAAATAAGATTTATTCCGAGCTGAGTAATGGCATACGGTGATCGCATCCCGAGAAGAATCTCTTTGCTGTGTGGGCGTTTTGAATTCTTATTTCGCGGAAGAATTTCCCATTGCAAATCAATACATTTTTTCTTCATTGATTGCTCATCATATGCAAAGTGAATGATGACATTGCATTGCATTGCATTGTACTGCGTTATATTCGACCACTTGTAGTACCC
This sequence comes from Toxascaris leonina, assembly GCA_022844705.1. NCBI lineage: Eukaryota > Metazoa > Nematoda > Chromadorea > Rhabditida > Ascarididae > Toxascaris > Toxascaris leonina. The sequence continues at coordinate 22,116 of JAARMF010001691.1, forward strand.
CGCAGAATGCAATATGCATGCATGAATAGAGGGTAGCTCGTTGTGTTTGCAAAGGTGTGAAACGATTGGATGGGTAGATATTTCGATGACATTATGGGATAGCTAGTTCATAACGAAAACAGGGGCTGTTCTTGAGAGGGGAGGATGGTGGTTAATTGTCTTCTTCGGATGTTTCACTTTCATCTCTTTCGGGCACTCAAGTGTGCCGAAACGGGAGCTGGAATGGTTTGGTGATGGTTCGTGAGGTTAAGCCTGTTTGCCTCAAGGCTTTGTTGCGTTTGGTCTATATCATAGCTGATTCATTCCCGGTATTTGCGTCTATGCTGGATCAACATGTAGGAACTGTTTTGTCATCAGCGTACAAAAGGATCGAAGTGGTTCATTGGCATGTTGGCCCGTGTAAAGTTCGCTTGCTTACTACTTGAGAGTCTGCTTAGGCAATTACTCCAACAAATGGTTACGACATAATACGTTGTGTCATTTGGTTGGGACAGAGTTGGAGAGCAGGAAGGAGCCGTTTTATATGGCTTTGTAAAGGTAGTGTGATGTGTTGTATGTCGGAGATAGCAGGACAATGGGGGGGGGGGGGGGGGGGGCCAATAAGATCGGTAATCT
>JAARMF010001692.1:11419-35646 GCA_022844705.1 Toxascaris leonina
GGGGATGTGTATTTCCGGTGGCACAAATGAATAGCACTTTGAGACGAATCGGTTGTATAGGTGATATTATTTTAGGTGCCTCAAAAAATATAAATAAATAAATAAATAAATAAATAAACATGGTGAAGAGACCGCATGACCAGTCGAAAATGCAGAGGAAAACATTTTTTATTTTTTCATTCGCAGCGGCCAAAAAGAGATATTTTTCCCGCTGTCGAAGTCGTCATTCTTGAGGGATAAGCCCATTGCCGTCCACAATCATGTTATTATTAGGTGATAGGATCAAGAGAGCTAGCGGAATGAATTTCGGGAAAGATTTATTGAGGAGCATTCCGACCGAATTGATATAAATAGCTGAAGAAGGAGAGCAGCAGCTTCCGACATCCAGAATAGATGAGTGATAAATCAAAATTCAGCGAGTTTTTTTCTCCTTTTTTTCATAGAAATTTTGCACAGAAATTATCGCAGCGTTGAGTAACACACTACGAGTATATGGGAAATAGGCTATTATTTGAGCATGATGATGGAGGGGTTTGTTGACGGGGGGAAGGAGGGGGGGTTATATCTTTTCAGAATCCGAGAGGGGGCTTTGTCAGGGGGGTGGTTGTATCCTTTCAGAATCCCAGAGGGCTTTGTCAAGGGTTATTTAATATACTTGTATGCTTCTAATCAAATATTGCATTGTTATTACTCACTTATTAGATGTACTATCTATCTTGCTTATGAATCATGCCTGTTCGATTGTCGTGTTAGCTAGCATGCTATGACATAAATGCAGTTGCTTAGCTGCTAGCTTATACGGTCTTCTGACCCGTTTGATTATTGAGGTGTCAACGATACGACTAGATATACGAACTAGCAAAACGGCGAAAAGATGACCTATCATTTATAGGTATCAATCAGCAAGATGGCATGGGCTTTTCGATCATTAGCATACGGTAGTGATATGTAAATTCAATGCTTCGTAAACCAAAAAAAAAATTTTTTTTTAATTATGGCAGTTAGCTGAACTATGCGATGTGATAAGCGGTAAAAAGTTGGCAGTTAGACATCTAAGCATCATCACTGTTTTGGCTCTTGGCTTTTCTTTTAATTTTTAATTTTTATTTATTTATTTATTTATTTTTTATTTATTTATTTATTTTATTTTTTTTTGAAGGATCAACTGAAAGATTGACATCTAATATTTATTTTTCAGCTACATTGACATCTAATGCATTTAGATCAACTGAAAGATAATTTTTACACTGATTTTTTCATTGATTTTCTAAAGTCAATAAGCTAATAGTTGATGTAATTAAATTTACTGCTATCCTTATTCTATTGCTATATTTGCCTTTATTTTTTGAGTGTTTACGTCACGAGTTGTCTTCTTCTCTTCTCTTTCTCTTCCGGTGCGGATACACAGTATTCTGCTCATTGTCATCCATTAGATATCTTCAGATGAAGAATTCGTAATCTTAATCAAACGTTCCCACATAAGCTGATGAAGTTCCTTCCAAATTTCGAGGTCAAAGGGCACATTATAACAAAGCTTATTCTTGTCATTTTCGGATACGTCATAACAGTCTTTCCCTCCTTATGCCACTTCTTCCAATCTCGGTGATTGTCAAGACGAGGGTTTTTAGGTCTCTCAAGAATGGCGTCTTCAGAGCTATCAAATTCTAAAACACCACCTTAGGGAGCCGAACAAGGAACTGACGGCTTCAGAGAATAGGCATGAATGCTACCGAGGAGCCGTGAGTTGGAGTCTTACGGAGCTCCATCTGCTGAAAATCTTGATGTCCCACAAATGGTGTAATTTCTTTTTATTTTATTTATTGATTTATTTATTTGAGCTTTCCGCTTTCAAGATTTTATGACTTCCCTAAAAGTTTTGAGGAGTGCATCCTTAATTCTCTAGGAAGTTATCATTTTCTTTCTGCTAAATGACAGAAAGAATGGATATGTCGTTTGTTTGTTTATAATTCTTTCTTCATGAATCCTATCAATTCTTGGAAATTGCTTATACGAAAACAAACTCAGCGCAAGTTATACACCTAAGCTAGCGCTTACCAAATTATGAGTGGAAAATTCAATGAGCTTTTTTGTGATGTCGGCTTCACTCAATCAGATGCTGAAAAAGCTGCTGAGGATTTGAGGATAATGTCGCAACGTTTGAGCTTTAAAACATTAGTTTTTTTTTTGCTCTCTTCATTCATCACCGATTGCATTCGAGTTGATGGACGGTTGCGAGAGGGAGAGATGAGCGTTTGAGGATTCAAAGCCACTAGACTGGACAGAGTTATTGCTGTTTTACAGCTAGCTATCTCTCCCGATACGATTGCTCTTTGATTATAAGTTCTCGTATGTTGGTTGATCAATTTTTAAGCTAATTTCCGAGCTATTCCTATAATCTAGCTTATATTTGCATTACTATCGTTTTGAAAGGTGTGATTGCAAAATATGTGATTTAAATAAAACTATATTTACTTTATTTTTATCAATTTATTTATTAAGCGGTTATAATCCGTCTTATACTCTTTTGCTAATTGAGATTCTACTCGTGTTGTAAGGATGTCCCACTTATGTGTTATGTAAGCATTTGGGTAAGTGGTGACCTATGGGCGAAAACTTGATTAGCGCTATGTTTTCCATCAAGTTTAAAAGATTGCTTGATCGCTGAATAGCGAAGATGTTATCGGAATCGTTTTCTCTTTGAGATGTTTTTTGACTTTCCAAATAATTAATATCAACAATTCAATTATTTGTGCACTCATAAGTTGCTTATCACTGATTAGATGAAGTACTGATTACTGATCAGTTGGTAGATTTAACTAAACGAGAATAGGCCTTCTTATCATTCTACGACAGTTTAGGGGAGGAATGGGGAGACAACACTTACGTGTGCTTAAGTCGTAGATCCTGACATCGAAGAAACTTGAGGATTGGGAATTCGAAGATTGGGAACTCGACCAGCAGCTTCGCCAGGTTCTAGTCGTTGTGTGAACGAGAGGATGCACCGACACTACAAACAGATGTTGCGTTTTTTGTAGTTTGTAGTTTGCTGTTCATCGACTGTTGAGACGGCTGTCTTACTAATGCTGCGATGACTTTTAGGTAACAGCTGGTTGTTGGTTGCTTCTTGGCTTGGTGTTGAGGTGTGCTCATCGTTGAATGCGATTATCGTCAGTGATTAGAATCATAATAAAGGGTCCGTCGGGTGATAGCATTTGGAGAGAAACTCGTGATCTGCGATTGCCTTCTGGTGGAAAGAAGCTTTCCTTCAAGCAGGTTTGTTCGTAGAATCTTTTTCTGCCCACTATGATGTATAAGATGGAAGAAGGATTCAGGTTCAACCCGTCCATAATCATAGAAAAATTTATGAGATGCGATCGGATCAAGCGACTACTCTTTCCATTCATATCGGATTGGGATCGAAATCAAGTTTAGCCCATCTTTATATGGTCATCTATTAGTTGCTCAGTCGCTTTTCTCGTACTCACTTGTTATGGAAACTGGATTTGAGCAAGATCCTGGTAGTAAATTCCGTTGAGAAAACAATCGACTGACTGCAGCGTTTTTTTCCCTTCCTGTCCCACTGCTAATGGAATGAAAAATATTTCCGGAAATTCATAAAAAAATTTTAAGCCAAAAAAAAAACGATGATCTAAGTCGGTTTTCTTCGAAACGCTATAATATTATAATGCTATAATGCGGCTAGGTTGTTTCATCTTCCCCCGATTTCGGTTATTTCCACTCGTTTTCGTATAACTGAAGTCATAAACATATTAGGGGGTCGGTAGCTTAGTGGTAGAGCCTTCACCCGTTAAGCGAAGAGACTCAGGTTCGAAGGCTGACCACGAGGCGTTCCAAAAATCTGATCAAGACAGCCATGTGTGGTTGTCAGCTGCAACGATACGGGGATCGATGAAACCGCATCTGTCGTTGTATCTTTGTATCTTTGTATAAACGTATTAATCAGCAGTTCAGACTCTCCGATTGCGTTCATTTTCAATCATTGAATGGCATTGATGCATATAAAATACCGGCCATCATCGACTGTTGCCTATAATAAACACATCGTAGTATTCGGTCGATTATGCCAACTCACTGAGGGAGTGTTGTCTGACACCCCACTTTAGGAAGTACCATCCCATACAAAGGCTTCTTATCACTGAACTTGAAAACGAGGGTTGTTTCACTAATGTGTAGGAGCTCCATCGGCATTGATAATATTCCGTGCATGTTGTCATCACCGTGTTCATGGAGGGAGAGGGTAAGGGGGAGAGGGGAAAGGGGCTAGGGGGGATAAATAACACGCCTAGTATGAAGTAGCTAGTTAGCACCAATGCGTCATCTCTCCCAATCCCTTGCGCATTTATTCCGTACTATTTGTTGTCTAGACGAGTTTTAAATATAGTCCAGTAACTAATATAATACACTCACCCCCTTCCCGCCCAACCCCCCCCCCCACTCCATTGTCGATTGATCTAGATCGGTAATAGCTGAAGTTTAAAAAACGTAGCTTCTTTGTACCGCATGACATTCACCGTCTAAAAAGTCTTTGGAACATTCATTTTTTGCAATGGGGTTGAGGGGGGGAGGGGGGAGGAGGAACAGCAAGTAGTGACTTTTTAAAAAATCTTTCGCAAACTAATGCCGAATGTCTTCGAATGTTATTTTTCTCTGATTATTTATTAGGGGCACTCAAAGAGTTGCTGCACTGTATTTTCTTCGTTTCCTTCGCTTTTTTTTTTTGGGGGGGGGGGGGGGGGGGGGGGGAAGGGGGGATCGTAGGTGATAAAAAATTAGTCGTATTTGACAGATTTCGATGCCGAAAAGCCTATTCCATATTTTGCTGCATAGTTATTGAGTTTTTCATTGCTGAGCGATGACCTCCTTTTGCAGAACTCGTTGATCGCATTTGTTGTGTGCTTGAGTGGTTTCATCTATCTTCAATTCCAGGCGGACGCAAATCCTGACTCACATTGGGCAAGTGAGTATCGTTTACTATCGTTTATTGTAGGTGTATGAGCATTTAGTCATATTATGATAAGCTTCTCATACCTTCAGGGTCATGTTATGATAAGCTTATCATACCTTCAGGGTCATGTTATGATAAGCTTATAATACCTTCAGGGTCGTGTTATGATAAGCTTGTCATTACCAAGCTTATCATACGTTCAAGGCAATATGGAAAGCATGCTTATCATACCTTCAAGGTATTCAAGGTATGATAAGCTTGTGCTTTCTAGGAGATAGGAGAACGTTTTATAGTCGCTGTAAAGAACTCCCTTATGAGAGGATGAACACAGCGGGGTAATACTTGAGGGATCTATCTTGAGCCGATAGAAAGTTGCTGAAGTGGTTCAGGAGGTGAGATCACAACAAGTGATTAATTGATAACTTCGATGATAAGGGTTTTGTGATAAAATTGGATGCTGTATATTCATGTTGTGATAGGTTTATATTAAATTATCTTCAGTAATGATCGCTTTTAACGGAGGGGTTAAAAGTGACAGTTTTGTGACGTTTTCTTTTTGCATCTTTTTTTTTTGAAGTTTTGCTTGTATCTTCGAAGCTTCCTATACACGTATGTGATTCAAATGTTTTCGCTTTTGTTTCATCGTTTAAACAACGAAACCACTGAAGTTGCAATCATGAAGCTGAATGGGCATAGAATAAGGGTTGCAGTTGTTGCCAACGCAAGTCACAGATTGGCATCCTACCAGCACAAGTTACACGTTGACCTCCTTGTCAAATTTCAGGCAAACCCATCGATTTGGAAGTTAAGGGCAGTTAGAGGCAAAAGTGCTAGAAATTCTTCATGAATTTTATAGCCGGTCTGCATTTTTCATTGATCAATCCAAAGCACAAGCAATTTTTTTTGTGAAAGCTTCGCATGGTTGATGGGGTCAGTGCGAGTGCGCTACTGCTGAGGTTGGGTGTTTTGTTGGCGATCCATATGAATGGCTGGTCGGATGAGTGGAACTACAGAAATGGCACATCTCTGCGCTTATTTATTTATTTATTTATTTCACGTCCCAAGGTGGGAAAACATACAAAAGTATGTAAGCATGAACGGGAAGAAGAAGAAGACGTTAGAAAAGACAAATTTTGGGAAATTAGACATTTAGAACATGAGAGCAGCAATAGTGTGTAGATCGAAGCGACTCAGCCGCAGTTTTAAAACTGAAGGAGTGGGTGCATTGACAATATCAGCAGGAGGCAGATTCCAGACTCGTACAACACGAAACTGGATACTGTGTAGAACACTGTTTTTGCTGCAACACTTTTTGACGAGCTGAAACCGATGTACACGTCGATTACGGGGAGGAGCGAACTGAAATAATTCTGAGAGTGGGATATTGGAAAAGCCGAACACAATTTTGTAACAGAGTATCAAATCAATTTCAGGGAGGGGGAAACCGGAGCCGGAAACCGAGCCCACTTCCACCATTTATAGCTGAGGCCATCTTTAAAGAAAGGAAATAAAAATTGTAACTTATTTTAGAATGGTACCGGGGCATGACGACAAGTCCGGCGCGTCTGCTGGGAGTGGATCAAACACCGGAGATACCCAACTTGGACCCATCAGCGCTGAAGAAGTTAGTCATCTTGGTCATCTCATCTTAGCAAGAGCCAGCCGTGGGGTAGTATAGTCCCAGGTTCAGGTCGTGCACTGATGTTGCAATCAGTTGGTTTGTTTGTGTGGGTGGCATTTTTTCGGTGAATAGATGGAATTTCTGATTCTGCACCTCTCCAAAATTGTATTGAAATCTTCAGAGAGCAGAAGGAACTGGGTTCCTGTGAGATGTATTTTCGAGCGATGAGGTTCTTGAAAATCTGAAAAATGAGCGAAAGGAAGAAAAAGAAAGAACTGCGGTCCCTTCTGTCTGAAATTCTTTAAAAAATCTCTTCACGACTGTAGTTAGGACTAGCTTTTCTCTAGCCATTGCCATGTCTTCAGTTATTTAAGCTTTATACGTCAACGATAACGACCACCGCCGTTCTTCCACCAAAATCCATCATTGCTTATTCATATATACCACAGTACCACATAGATGAAGCAAGGATCTGCCTAATTTTAATTGGTTTTAAACGGCGTAAGCTTATAGATAAAGTCGCTGATCCATGAACCAACCGCAGATACGAAGGATTTCTATTTCCAGCAGACGATGCTGCGTATTAAAGATCCTCGCAAGTCATTGCCATTCTACTGTAATGTACTCGGCATGAGGTATTTTCTTTCTCTTGCTTCTTTCTCATTCGTGTGCGGGGAAAGAGTGGATACTGAGGAGCAGAAATTGCTTACTAAATGCTGTTTATTCGAATAGGCTGAGAGAGATGGGAGATTGAAGAGCTGAACGTGATGTTTTCCCAGCCGTTTTTCGTTTTTTTCTCTTCTTTCTTTTTATGCATTGTTGAAGCTCTATAGTTGATGATGTGATAGGCTCGTGGAAATATTACTGCAAAAGTAACTAATATCTCATCGGTCTATTCTTTGGCTGTGTCTCCTAATACCCCCCCCCCCTCTCCCCCCTCCCCATCCTTCCCTCATTCCTCTGTTGTTGTCTTAAGGTAGTAAGGTTTGATAAGTCAAGGCGAGTTTTGCAGATTGCTGAAGCAAATGGACTTCCCAGGAGGTAAGTTTTCGCTATATTTTGTTGGCTACAAGCCGGCTTCTGAGATTCCAATGGATGAACGAGAAAGACAGCAATACGCTCTCTCAACACCATCGACTATCGAACTCACGCAGTAAGTTCTGTACTGAGTGGAAAGGCGAGGGTTATCGTGCACAACTGATTTGGTCATCCGTGAAGAAATTGAGGGTTCAGATTTTTTGCTATCGGCTAATAATGAGCCAGTAATGGTATTCCCTGAAAGGTCATTGGGCACTTTCTGTTGTTTCGTAATGCCAAAAGAAGGAACAAAATTCTTAAGCAGCATTCGAGGAATATTTCGCATGGAATCTTATGTGAAGATATTTGTGAGAAAGCCATATGTTTCTTTGCTCGATTGTAAATTTTTATTTTTATTTTTATTCATTTATTTTTTTTTTGCTTTGTTCGAGATAAGAGCCTCCGTTTGGCTCCTTATTGGTTGTTACTGCAATGTGGCCGTATTATGGTCTCGCTTTGGTTCAAATTTGCCGTATCTAACACTAGAGATGGTGCTTTGTAAGTAAAATATTCAAAATGTTGTGGTGTTTTGCAGTAATTGGGGTACGGAGAATGATCCTAACTTCAGTTATCACAACGGCAATAAGGATCCTCGTGGATTTGGTGAGTTTGCATCTTTTAGAATATATATATATATATATATATATATATATATATATATTGATAATATTTGATTGATGTCAGGAGTGGAATTGATTTTAGTGTTGTTGAAATGAGCACGATGATCATGTGTCCAGCCTGTTGAAGCGATGTCCTCATCTGAATCTGAACTATTGGTAAATACTCTTTCTGAAGTTAGCGAAGTCGGTTCCGCTTGGGAGTTCTTTGTTTCAAAAGTAAACACGTTGATTAAGCAAAAGCATGGAGCAAAATGTTTCATCGTTCATGGGTTGGACACTGCAGTGGGTCCTCATAGTGGCCTAGATGTTTGATAAGATAAGCGGGATCGGGCGGTACATTTTTAGGTCATATCGATATGACAGCGTAGGATATATATACGTGAGCACTTTTAGGTCATATTGGTGTGGCGGTACAAGACGTATATGCTGCATCGGCGAGGTTCGAGAGTATGGGTGTACAATTTGTGAAGAGACCTGATGAAGGTCGTATGAAGGGTCTTGCATTCATCCAAGATCCTGATGGCTATTGGATCGAGATTTTCAATCCCAAAACTATTTGATATCTTTCTTTTCGTTGCGTGTTCTTGAAATAATATTTAAAGTTTTATCCGTAATACATGCTGCTTTCGCATCGTTCTAGGAATTTCTATTAATCTTAAGCTTGCAATAAACTTGCTTCCGATGTTATTTGACATTTCAGCGGTTCATCCATATAATAAGATGGCTTATTGTTCAAGTTTAGGCCACGTAAACGCTTATACCAGATATCAACTCGTAGACTCATCGACGAAATAGCAATGATTTCGCATAGCAGTTTGATAATGAAACAATTTCACAGTAGTCGGTATTTGCCGACTTTTAAAAGTCTGAAGCGTTTCATTAATTGAAGTCTTGATTAGGATCAGATGCAGAGAGCTTTAGAATCGTATGATTGCATTCGATAGCGTGATAGTTGAAACTATGAAAGTGGATGGTTTCATTGGCTTTTTTTGCAATCAAATTCCTGATCTCTACGCTGCTTTTCATGATCGGATCTGTTAAAGTTAATTAAGTGGATGGAATTTTTTAGTTAAAGGAAGCGATTAAAGAAATAAACGAATTAAAAACAACTTGAAAGGAGCTTACATTACATTCATGACTCAAAAATCAAATCTTTCGGAAGCCGACTCATCACATCGATTGATTGCCTAAGTCTAGCAGATGAACGACAGAACTTATGCTGTCATACATAGCAAACTACACTCGCTAGAGGCCCCGTTAGCTGGGTAGCCATTGTCATATGAGATAGTTTTCACATCTATTATCCAATCCAACCCCCCCCCCCCNCCCCCCCCCCCCCCCCCCCCCCTCCCCTGCGCTTTGTTGTTCTACTCCTACACCAAGCTCCTCTCAAAAATTCTGCAACCACCTGTTCATTGAGTTTGATGATTTTCGCTAGCATTGTTATACGCTACAATACTGCTGCTTCCTCCGGAATGCTATTTAATACATCAAGGAGGCTTACGTGAGGTGTCTATTCAGAGTCAAAAACGTAAGTCATCTATCGTTCACGCTTCATTCAGAGCTGAAAAACATTGAAGTGCATGCATGATGCGCAGGAGAAAAGTATGAGACAACCACATTTACGCCATCTGCTAGACGTCGTATCTCATGGATATGAGGCTTGATATTGTGCGTATAAGGCTGTGCGCTTCTTATAAGTCTTTATAACATAGACATAGAAGCAGATTATAACGGTTAAATATGCGATATTAAATTAAAGATGTTGCTGTTAAGTGAGGAATATCGCTCACTTCACGTGCACTGCATATGCGTTGTCGGGTAGCATGCTCATAAAAAAATGGATGTCGCAGAAGCTATTTCCTCAATCCTCACCAAATAAAGTTCTATAGTCACCGAAGCGTTTGCTAAAGAAAAGTGTACTAGAATCGCTATGCTTTATAGAGTTTCCTAAATCCTTTATAATTCCCTATATACTTACTCTTCATTTCAACAGACTTTATGACTTTGCCTCAATGGGCCTTTTTTATATCAAACGTTTCAGAGGTAATTCGAACGTATCAGAAACAAGAAAAAAGACGATAAAATTTAGCATCAAGTCCCAAGCTAGTAAACAGCATCACTGAACTCCATAAGTCTTATAAATTCTCAAGAATTTTCATTTGCTGCAAAATCCAATCTTAACTAATCGTAATAAGCTCGAGCTCTAGTCATTTCTCGTTCTTTAGATGATTATTCGCCATCTTTGCTAGAGCCTTGTCCTTCAGGATGGAGTTGTCGACGATGTGATAATTCTTTACTGCTTGAATGCGATATTGAATTTAGACGAGATGTTATGGAATTGGCCGATCGTCGTAGACGTTCATAAAGTGGAGCACACATACGTAGCGCTACCTGAAGTCGTACAACTCTGTACATTCGTTATGCTATCGTGTATTATTTGACCTTTTAATGTGGAAATGAGGTCAAGTTCTAGACAGGAACCATATTGGTGCTCATTACGATCGACATCATCGAATAGTTTTTTTTTTGAATCAATTTTTCGGAATCTTCAATCTATCACTATTCAAATATCGCTTAAGGCTTTGTTTCACTCAAACTTGGATCACACTAAATAGTTCCATATCAGTAGATTGCTCAAACCTTTCAAAAAGAAAATTTGCGCTAGCGCTTGATGTTAATTGAATATACTTAGGTAAATGAACGAATAAATATAGGAATATAGGCAAATGAGAAATAACAATAATCTCCACTAATCATGAAAACCATGACGTTGGTAACATCGAACAGAATTTTGTTTCAAGGCCATGAGGCACAACAATTCACTCGTCTAGTGCCAAGTAGTCAGCGATCTCACTATGCTTATGCATGCCTTTCCTCCATATTCCCATCTATGGAATTACTATCATTAAGTTTACTATCATCACTATGCTCACTTCAAGGAATGCTCTCATTCGATCGGGCAAAATGCCTCTCAATTTTCAAAGAAACTTTAATCTTAATCGTCGGAATATCTTCTTAGAATTCAATGATTTAGTGTTCGTGGTCGACCTTCCTTCCATATTGACGAGATAGTTATAAATCGAAACGAGCAGAATTTCTGTGAGTTTCTTCATAAATGATTTCTTACAATCTTCTCTGCTAAAATGAAATTCACCTTTTATGCCATCTGTATGTTTAGCAATTATTCTATCAGGATTCTGCTGTTCAGTAAGCCTTTATCATCCACTGTTGAGCGTTATCTTTTCCAAGTTACGTTTACCTCATATGGTGGTGGAGGTTCATCAATAGGTCTCATTGGTTCAATAAGTGGCCTTCTATCATCGGTTGGTTCTTCGCTTATCGAATTATATCCTGAGGATCGCCACGCTGCAGAAAGTCCACCGATACTTGCCGATCGAGGTGGTCCACCGTTCGCAGAACGTGGCAATGCTACCGATGAAGTGGATACCAACGATGGATCGCCTCGAATTGCACTCCTAAAGGAGCGAAATTTCCCTCGTGAATAACAGATTAAACTAATATGCGGAAGATTGTATGCAAATTATAGGGAAAGGTATCCTTCAATCTGAGATGGAACAACTGAAAATATATCTTAGGTGGGTGACCTTTGCAGTGGCCATTTGACATTAAATCATCAGAAGAGATGTCACACGCACAAAGCGCTATGTTATAAACATAAATGCCATAAGTTTCATCTTGCTTTACAGTAGAGTTGTTCCATTCCGTAGGACAGATTGTGACGTACGGGAAAATTCGAAGTGAATTCAAATATTTAATAAGATGCTCAGGTTTGAAAACCCCTTGGAGACACAACGGATAGTGGAAATCTGTCAAACGAAATTTCTTTATTTTTAGGCCTTGTGTATAATTTCAGGTCCCCTCCTCCCCTACGTTAGCGCTTAGGCATAATATTCGCTGATTTTAGCTTGTTGAGTCTCCCGAATGCTTAAAATGTTAGCCGTTACACAATTATTTCCACGTGATTAGCAAATTTTCATGAATGTTTTCGGTTTTTCGTCTTAATTTTAGAGTTAGGAGATAAGCTCAAATATTTTTGAGATGAATTTATGCTCAAATAAATGTTTCTTTTGCAGACGACATAAAAGTGAGTGAACTGATCAAATACAACATCTCGGGTTAATTCATAGTCTACGGAGGCAAATAAATGAGTTGAGTAAGTGGAATCTTTATGCCTATCTATAGAATTCGGAAAAAAATTATGTGCATCTGTTGTGAAAATTCTTCCCACAACAATGTCGCAAGAAGTCGAACTCGTTGTTCCCAGTGGCGGCCGATGTTTGGAGCTCGGCTGCTGCTGGAGTCTCCACCGTCGGCTAGAGATGTATACAAGCAGCCCCAGTCGACGAATGGAGATTGGCGCAAACGAAAGACAGAGACGGTGAGGCTGACCGCACATCCCCCCCCCCCCCTCCCCCTCTTAACCCGTCACTACAATCCGGCTACATCGACTACAACAACCGAGTGACTCTTCTCGGCTTGAATTTCGTCCTCTTTGCAGTTACAAATTCCGGTGAAAATTCACCGTTTTTTGAAAACGTTTCTAGGCTTCATTGATAAAATCCGTTCAAACTTTTTACATACTGAATTGCCAAATGCGGCATCTCCACAAGAAATTTCAAAGCTGAATTCTGTCATGATTAAGTGCACGATGCAGCAGCTCTTGAGAAATTGGACACTTAATGGCGATGATGTTATACATAAGCAAAAGCGTGCTTGCATACAACTTCAGAAAAGTTGCCGGTTTGGGAGATGTCTAGCACTTCACTTATTTCCCATCAATAAATAATCGCTAATCACATACATGAATCTCTAGGAATGGAGGAGGAGTCAGCACTACCGTAATTCGATCGTCGAAAAAGCAATGCGCTCTATCTCTATCGCATCATTTGTCAAAAGAAGCCCTAAGAGTGAAATATTTCCAAAGAATGTCGCAATTTGAAGGCCTCAACTAAGAGTGCTAAATACACGAACCGACTAAGGAACAACATGTTTAGTTGTTCCACATCAATCAGGGAATACTGCAGCCCATACTTTCAATTCGTTCTTTGTTTTTTGGCATCGGTAGTGACAGCTGACTCGCAACGTTATTAAAGGATTTGCCTTTACTATCTCAGAGAGGCTACTCGGAAATAAGTTGACACATGCTATCTTATAACTTGCTGGTGCAAACACACCAAATTATTCTTCCCAAATCAAATCACTAAACGAATCTTCGGTGGTGGCATAACAATGACTCAAAGGTATAAACCTGGAGGCTAGTGAACTGAGAAGGAATAGATTAAACTGAATACCAGCTAAACGGCAATTCGATGCCTCATTAACTTAACGGCTATAAGGAAGTAAATTCGGTAATTTTGCAGATATCCGTTCAACATCTCTTCACTATTTTGTTCGACAATAACTGCCAGTAAAGGCAATCAGCCATAAAAAATACGACTTTCTCAGTGATATCTATCAATTCGGCGAATATCAAATAAAAATACCAATAGTTTTATATGCAAAATCTTATCCGCCAAATGCTACAAACGTTGTTGACCATAATCAAATACACTCTTATTGTTCTACGTAGCAGTAACTAATTGCTTGTTCAATACGATCAATACTGAACCTGCTGAACATGAGACTCATCGAACGACTCCTGATAGGAAGACGTTGCATAATGGTTTGCCTAAGAGACGGTCGCATTTCGTTTCTATCCGATTCGCGATGTGTATATGATCGTCCAATTGCTCCATAATTTGCGATAACTACATTTTCGTTGCAAGCCACCAATGGACGATGACGACTGCCGAAATGTCCCGACGGGAGATATATCTGAAATAGCAAAGAATCACTCCTTCAAAATTTAAACTCAATTTAATCAAATTGGTTGAAACATTAACCCACTTTAGATGAACATCTTGTTTAATAGTTTGTGCAATAAACACATGAAAGAATGACTAAGCGATTTGCAAATGCAAGAGAATTGCAACCTCATTTCTGTCCGCATTCCGTCCAAACAATATCTCCCCTCCCCCCTCCCCCCGCCCTTCACCCCCCCCCCACTCCTGTACCCTCAGTTTGACTAACTAATGGATAGGTCGTCTCGGACTGAATAAAGAAAGGGTCATCTGCTTTAATCACTAAAGCAAGCTTACACATAAGCATTATTTTCCACGCTTGGGTTTCTGAAGTATTGATGTATATTACTCCGTTAGTATGGGGTGTGTCATTGCATACATTTCGCATTCAATGTAGGAGACCATATTAAAAGACCTCATACTTTTCAAAGACAAGTTTCGTTTGTAATTTTGCAAAAGCTGCGGTACGCTTGCTTGACGAACCAGATTATTTTTCATCGTACTCTACATTGTGAAAAATTGTCTTTCGATTCTGTGCGCACATTGGATAAGAAAGCTCCGACTGAACAAGCTGCAACTGCAGATTTGCAGCTAATGGAACGATAGAAAGCAATTATAACCTGACTATTTGCTGATGAAGGCTCAAGAAGCATAGCTTCGCTATAGCTCGGAACGATGAGGTAGTTGTCACGTTGCACAGCCATCTCCAACTCCCTACTATCCATCGTCGAAGTGCGTGTTAAAGGACCCGTGTAATTTATGCTCGATGGACTGCAATTACACTCATTAACTGATATAGCTTGAAATTGGTCCTATCAGGGAGTGCATGACCCTGTGCTCTTTAGCTATAAGCGACGTTTGGAGGTTGCGATCGCAAAAAAGTATCATTCACGACGATCCGTAATGAAGTTATGCTGTCTCTCCTCTTTTCAGGACATTGTTGCATATACTTTTCTGTTCATTTGTCTTCAGTACTGGTTCATCAGAAAGAGTTGAAAATCGTTGCGCTTCATGAACGACCCCATTTAATAAAATTGCCTTTCTAGCTAAACAGCTGCCTTTTTGCTCAGCGAATGATAAGTGATAAAGTAATAAGTTAGGAGTAGCAAGTCAAAAAATCATAAGCAGCGGATGAAGATCGATGTCTTCCTTTGTAGTCATTTTAGAAAGCGCTTATCAAAACGTCAGTTAGAGAGAATAAGTTTGTGCTTAAGCAAGATGCGAATAGTAAAGCTCAAAAGGGAGCAATCGATGTTAACACTAAGCAAAATGGCGTTAGTGAAACGCCTTCACAAAACTGTGATTGCATTTTTATCAAGTGGGCGCCAGTCCAATCGCTGTAATAAGTATGGGGAAAAACGGTAGTTGCAGACGGTGCTCGATTAGTTATACTAAATAAGCAATGATCAAGACACGCTGAAACACATATAGTGTGCTGAAATGAGAATAAATGCACGAACCTCAAGTAATTGGTACCGAAAAGTTTCGTTATTTGATAGCTGACGTGCGCCGTTCGCAATTCGCAAAGTACCCTTAGCGGCCAACTCAACAAAAATATGCTAAAAATCCAGAAAGCGGTTGCCGATAAATACCATGGACATTTATGACTTGGCGAAGAGAAAGCAATCATTTGGTCGGTGAATTGTAAGTCGGCAAAATCGAGACCTTCGCGTACCTAAATTTCAGAAATATTGCGGAGTGCTTAAATAATTAGTTGTGGTATTTACAGTGATCCCATATAGTTCAAACGCTCATAGCTGTTCGGAGATTGGTGCAAATACACCAAAGACGATGACAGACGTGCTGGCTAGATTTGTTCGGATATACTATGGGCAAACTTTTTATTCGGAAGCTTTCTATTAATGAATTCCTAGCCAATTGCGATGACAGCGCTCCGAACCAACGTAGGCATCTTGCCGAATTCGACTCCCTCACCCTCCGCCCTTTCCTTCGCCAGACCCCGACTGACAGCTATTTTTTCTTAGCTTCTGTTAGCTTTTTTTTCAAAAATATTCCAACGCCTAGAAGTGCCATTTAAGCTTAGTTGAAAGTTTTATAACACCTTATCTTCCAAATTTCCGGCCGTTTTCGGCAGAAATTTTGCTCGTTCGACTATAATTGTTGAACTGCTCTCAGATTTGGCTGTCATTTTATAGCACAACAGGCTTATATATAGCACCTCCTTTGACGACATTGTCGATCGATTCGACGGAGGTAGTGCAATTAGGATTCACTTCCATTAATGCTTATCTTTGGCTTTTTTCCACTCGAAGACCAATGAGTCAAAAACGGTGCTCCAGGAATTTAAAACCACAATGAGTTTTAAAAGCACAATGAGTTTCATGGGGAATCTAAATAAACTGTCCCTTCTCTCTTGAATATTTCTCTTCTCTGAAAAAAGAAAAAAACGTTGTGATTTCGAAGATCAGCCATCCTCATATTTGCAACTTTCTTTCAAAATTTTCAAACTCTTTAGGCGTTTCCGGTAGGATTTACGCATGTACCTCATAAGTGGGTTTGCTTTCGCTATGTGATGTACCGTTCACTAGACATGGTTAGGAAAAACGGATGTGGTTGAGAAAAAAAGCATCCCCGTCCTCCCTAGTCAAAAGCCTGAATTTGGTCTCATAAACAACTCTCCGAAATCTCGCGATGACTTATGCATTTGTTGTGCTGGATAGAGTAGGCAAAGGCGCCAAAAGATTTTAACTGGATCGAGTGGATCAAGCTAAGAAATTTCCAAGCTCAAACAAGCAAGGCGAATTGAGCGAAGTTGGTGCTGGTCAGCAATTTTCATTCTTCCTCAAGCCCTTTTTGAATCCTCAGGTAGAAGAAAGAGAGTGAGCTCCTGCAGCCCTCCGATTCGTACACCCAGTATTGTAACTATGCGTCAAAACGCCACAACACAATGAAAACATTCAAAAGACGACGAGGAAGAAAACAGTGTTGCTCAATTCTGAAATATTTGAGTTCGTAAAGATCGATCGCTCATAAAATATCTTCTCTTATGGAAAATCTTCGGGTTGTTTTCTCCTCTAGCAATCCAAAAAACCCGCCCCGAGAGAATGTGATAACCCACAAGGCCGTGAGGACCGAACTGTGTCAAACACATCTAAAAGTCTCACTACTTCCAACAGTAACCCATTTCAGCACAATCTGCCAATCAACCACACGTTGGAGAAACTTCCTACGGCGCAGTATAAAGGTTATTGAACCATAATGATGTGTTGACAGCTGGCAATAAATAACAACAAAGCAATAAAAAGAACATAATGATGTCTTAAGCTTCTTGCTTGCTTACCTCCATATAATCATCTCTAATCTCATTTTCATTGAAGAATCGCGCTCTCTGTTCCTCAAATTCATTGGCAGCTTGCATCGATGCAAAGACAAAACCCTTCGAGAAGCGTATCTTCGTCACTGGAAACCGATCAAGATCCACCAAACATTTCGATATATCCTGAAAGTTAGATACTCATTTGATGAGTAAAATGAAGTCCTTAGCGTAATTGGCCTTTCCAATGTGATGAGATTTCTTTCCCGTTTAAGAAAAATTATGACTTCCTTTCAGTGAGGAACTATTATGCTTTTCATGCTCACAAAGTAAAGGAAGCATCAAAATATTGGAAGGTGATAGCAAATTGCTTTAAAAGGGCTAGAGAATTTTTCGTTTCAATAATCGAGATGATGGCATGGAAATAGAAAACCGACTTACCTTCACACCACATACATCGAACATAAACACATTACCGGCACTATGCGAATTTACCCGTTCATAATAAGCCTGAGTTGCTGTAATAGCGTCCCCATTGCGATATCTAAAAATTTCATCACTGTATTTCATTTGATGCTGCAATCACCATGGAAGATCTATGCAACATTTGATGAAACCACTATGAATTCTTTCTAAGTGACACAATCTATGATGGAAGTTGATGCCTATAAAAAGTTGTCAAGACAGTAAAATGAGAGTGGAGTTTTCAGGTTATTTAATGAACGGTCGGTACGACCCCTACTGGAATGCTGAAAGCATTGATGGCTTTTCAGTGTACATTCGAAGCAAGCGTTATCAAAGCATATGTGGATAGACCTTGTGAAAATTTATACCACGATAGGTTCACCGGTATCAACCAAATTGTGAAGGACAACACCTTACGATAAACTTTTTACCGCAAGTACTCGCTGCTGAAAACTTTGCTCCATAGGACCTTTGAATGATGCGCCGATTCCAAGAAGGCTCAAGTTACATTAAGAGTCCTCGAAGTTCGGGCGTATATGAACTAGCACTAGAATATCTTCATCACTCCAGTTTCGCTGATTTGTGGTTATAAAGACTCCTGTATTTCAAGAAGACCCCATGTTGATTTCGAAAGGAGCAATTGTTGAGGTCTGACATTAACCATCATTGGTACTGCTATCGAGCGCCCCAGATTCTGACGGTTCTAGAGTGGTTCCCGAGGCCCTCAGAATCCTTGGGCGCCTGAAGTCGGGACCACAGACGATCATCGGGAGCCTCGAGGGATTTTTGGAGGCGTCAAATGTCTTTTCGCTTATCCAAATGGTCTGCTGGGACATCGAACCTTAAGCGTCCCGGAGCGACTCGAGCAGGCCCGAGTGAAACTGATGAAGGCCAATAGTAGCTATCACATCGCTCTTCATCGATAAGACATGCTATGCAATGGCAAGTGCGCAACTTAGTCAGTATGTCAGAAAGTGCTGCGAGGCGACTTTTCTTGACTGTAACCTACTAGCTTTGGAATCAAGTAATTTGACAGCACGACATTCGTCTGCGATTGTCCACTTAGTGATTGATTTCCCTTACTTTCAGCGAAAAGCAACCGAGCTTCTGCGCAGAGTGGTGGATATATTGTCCTGTTTCGCTAAGATTGTTGTGCTTACAGCAGTTTTGGTGAAGCGCACAGCTCATAAAATATTAATGTTATTCAAAACCAATAATCTGAGGTACAAGTATATAAGGTCAAAAAACAAAAAAAAAAAACAAAAACAAAGCCTGGTCTCATCAAGAGAGCTGCTACAAAGAGATCACCTCGATGGTCAACACATCTATTCGGTCTGCAGTTCTAGTTCGAACAGCAATAACGCCAAAAACACAGTCAATAAAACTTACTCATAATCGCTAATCTGCGTTAAGCAATTTTATAGCAATGAGATTAACAGGAAATCATTTTGCAACTAAAGTTTTTTAGTGCAAATGTGCTGAAGCACAGACTAGATTCTTTTACCGGAAATGAAAAAACTGCTCAACGCTGAAGAAAAACAGCATTTATGGTCAATAGTCAAATGCCCTGTTCGTCACCTATTTCCATTCAAAACATTCCTATTTCTCTATTAATCCTATCAATGAAACGAAATATATTAACAAATTTGCTCAGTCTATAAAGTGCCCATAACGCTTGCGACCTTCGCCATTCTCCTCATAGGCTTCCTTTTTTTTCCTCATGGACGCTGACGTTCTTGGCCTACATTTCTTTCTATATTTAATCAGAAACTCGCCGATCTGTTTATCCCTCTTATCGATTAGCGAGTAATTTATTGGCGATGAAATTTCAAAAACCAAGCGATCTTCTTATGTTTCGAAGTGCCACTAAATTGGGTCGCACTACATAAGGAAATTCGAGTGCTTTAATTAAGCTTTAAATGTAAACTATTTTTTGATGAAACTATTCTCTGTTGATAATTTGCACAATATGAACTAGACGAAAAGAGACAAAGCATGAGTCAATTCCTTCAAAAGGCGATTACAAAAACGATGATGCTGCATGAGGGGTTACTCGTCCGCTTCTATTAGAAGCAAAACAATTGCTGGATAGTATAGCGCATATTTGACAATAAGCTGAAGCAAAATTGTAAGCTGCAGTGCTTATTCGACGAATTGTGCCTATTAATGAAGCGCTAGCTGCAGCTCGTTTCACTTCATTACTCCCCCCTGACAAGTGGCTTCGATATGAATTGGGAGTTAGAAATGAGTTAAATGCAGAGGTATTTCAACATTCTGTGAATATATGCTCAGCCAGTCTGTAGATATCATTTACAGCTGCATTCAAAAAGAATCGACCATACTATTTATATTACTAGCCTTGTAACTTGTCGTGTTCTCCTCACGTAATGATAGCAAATACTCTTCCACCAAACAACTGGTGAAGCTGCGCGCATCTTTTCGATATATTCCAATGCCTCTATGTGGTGCACCTGGAAATAATTAAATATTAATGCCGCCTGAACTTCACACACCTCCCCTCACCCCAAAGACTGTACACGTGTGTTTGCTACCACCTCCAACGGTTTTTCTCATGTGTAATGGTTAGTGAAAACAGGCAAGTACGACTCGAGCACAGGACCACCTTTTTTCCCATATATGCTCTGTTTGACTGAGCCATTGCGACTGCATCGCCACCATAACCGACTGAAGAAATGCTCAATTTGAAGTCCTAGAAGTAAACACTTTAACGCCTGTTCTGACACATCTTTCCTAACTTTTGCACAGTTTTTGCTCTCCATCTCGCATGGTCTTCTCTGAATTCGAGAGAAGCTGAATTTCAGTCATTCATCTCACTCATAAACAATAGCCACAGATATGTTTTGCACTTATAGTTCTGGGAATTAAGATATATTCATTCAACAGTTCGTTATTATGGTAAATGAGGACAAACAAAAGGAAACAAATACGCAAAAGAAAACATTCAGTGACCAATGAGGTGAGTCGACTAATCGCCTGCATTTGTGAGATATAGATAAGCATATTGGAGATCTGAGTAACAATGCACTCATGTTTTAACTGATCAGACAATCCATCCCGATCTTTCAAAAAAAGGCTCATCTTAGGGACTCAACCAATCTCGAATGAATGCAATTTTAAGAAAATCTCGTGAATTACTCTGACCTCCTGCTGGATGAATTTGAACCTGAATTCTGTGAAATCCTGCAGTCCACCTGATTCATGATTATACCATCAAAAATATCCTATCGGACAAAGAGATTCATAGGCGCATATGCATGAACATAACGTCGCGATTATATGTTCCACAAGTGCAAGATGCAATAGCCAACGCTCATAAAAAACCTACGGATAAGACTGGGGACAAAACATGATAATCTCTTCATCCATTAAAACTAGAAACTTTATCATGACATAAGAAGGATGAGCTGAGTGCCGCATGCATCAAAAAACAATTAAAATTCAAATGGTTTCACCTTAAAGGATGATCTGATAGGTGCGGTTGTACTGTCCATGGAAGGAAATCTTCTTCAGTGGTAAAGATACCATTTTTCCTTTTTCCTATTCGAGAAGATATTTTTCTCTCGAGCATTTTAATTCCTAGCTGACTTTCCTAGTGGAAAGTGATGATATTATCACAAACAGCGACGACATATCTGTGAGTGTTTTTTTTTTTCAAATGCATTGCTGAAGCGTTGATTGAAGTCTTTTGAAGAAGTTTACTAACCTTTTTAATTTTGCCAACTTTGACGCGAGTATGCCAACATTCCATTATATAAACTACATACAACATGATGCCAAAAGCAATAGGAATAAAGTTATAGCCTTGAGCGCATGGACCATGAGAATAGCTGCAAGTGATATCTCGGAGATTATGATTCGTGTAAATGGCACATTTAGATGATAATACGTCCTTGCAAATGATCAATGATATAGTTATTTGCGAACGTAAATAGGATCAAACACATGTTTGTCACGCTGTTAGGCTGTTTCTATCGAAAAATTTTGAATTGCGATCAAAATATGAGCCCTTTGGCAAAGGTTAGCTCCGAAAAAGCTCCGAAAAGATATTCGTAGAAGTATGACAATCGAATAGTAGAGGATCATATGAAAAGTATAGTGATTCATCGCTCAATAAAGTACTGAATTTCATAAGTTCTACACTTCTTTCTCATACCCCACCCCTCCACCCTCCCTCCTCCCACTCCAATTCATCTCAGCCCCTCTTTCAGCATATAATTTTTTCGGAACCTTGTTAATAAATTTCATAACTTTTCGAGTGATCGAAAAAAATGCACACAGGATTCGCACATGCAATTCCTGCAATCTTCTCCTCTTTCGCTTTCATCGTCGTCATATTCCTCACCCTGAGACAATTGCTTTTCCTTTTTCGCTGCCTGGATGTATAGAGCTCTCTAACTACAATGTATAGCATTCTATTTGCATGATAGATATGTGGTCGATAGACACAAATTAACGTTCCCTAAAGAATTTTTTTTTTCACAATGGGGGGCAAAGAAAGAAGAAAAAGGCAGAGTGATGCTAACGACAAAATTCGACAATCACTCGTTGAAAAAAAAGCACTTTAGGCAAATATGAGCGATTATTTAACGATCGGCTAGATGCACAAATCAAATCGCCAAATTTCGACCGGTGTTGGGCTGCTATAAAGAATGCAGTAAAGAAAAAAAGCTTACGTGAAAGAGATACGTGAGGCATATGCATAGTGATTTAGATGGCACCAAATCGCATAGCAAGCGCATAAGTGAACTAATAACGTGCTAAGGAGACATTTCCAATAGAATTCATAGCGAATTGCACCCAAAATAGTGCGACGTGTTGGCCTTTGCTGAAATAGATTATGAAGTCTGACTGAAATAACCAGCGATTTTTCAGCCCTAAAATCGATCAATCGATCATAGTCGGAGGGGGGAGGAGGAGGAGGGAAAGAGGAGAGGAGGGGGGGGGGGCAGGGGAGGAACTTGTTAAGAAACGTTCAGTTTTGTGTCAGAAAAGCTAATGAGTAGGAAGAAAATTACACGAATTAAACAATTTTGTCTAACATGTTGTAACTCGGCAACATCTGACGTTGAACTGCGACAGTATAAGCCATTCACCTAGTAATTAGCTCATGAATATAACACAAACTGTAAGATCTCTCATAAATCCGCTGCATAACCGAGAGTGACAAATAACACGATTGCTACTTTAAACTAGTTAAAATGTGCAATATCCATATCTGGCCAATTCTGATAGGTTCGGTTTGTTAGATCTTTCATTCGAACAATAACTTTTTGAAGGAGTGGATAAAAATCGACGAATCGCATATGAATATATGAGCGAATAGCGCATACGAGCTTAAAGGATGAAGGCTCTTAGGACTGTACCGCGTAGTATTTCGTCAAGAAACCTTTCAAAAAACCTCATTGTGTGTCAAAAACTGCCGAAATGTGTCATCATGTCACCGATAATCAAGCTTTATTTCTGGCACAATGAAATGATGCTTGTGTTTCTTGCAAATTTTTAATAAACTTGCAGAAACAAGTTTTGCAATGCAAGTGGTCGGTTGCGAAGTTGCAAGTTTTCGGGTGAGAATGTACACAAACAATCGCAATAGCAGTGTTTCTGCAATCGGCTCATTTCAGCAGTCAAATGCACAAATCAATAAGAAAAACTAAAGATGCAAAATGACGTCTTTATCGTTGAACTGAGAAGTCGTTAGCTCAAGGGTAAAGCTTTCGCCTATTAAGCGAAGAGATCCGGATTCGACTCCTAAGCTGATTTCTCAACGAATCGTCAGAAGACTGACCATTAGGCGTTCCAAACTTCGGTCCCAACAACCATATGGAGGAATGGTTGTCGGCCGCATCGATAACCGAATCGATGAAACTGCAGCTGCCTTTTTATCTTTGTATTTGTATTATTGAATTGATCTAGCCCTTCGTGTTAATCCTCCACGAAAGATTCTTTGTCGTTTTTTCAAGTCAAACGTCTCTTGCTTTTTTGTTTCTTTTGCTTTGTTCAAATCTCTTTTTTTCTACACAAATTTTGCACAGCCGATATTGAAAGATGCTATAACGTTGATGAATGAATATGAAATGGCCCATATTATAGCCCTAATCATCAGTGTGCTCACTAAATGTTCTTTGTATCTCGAGCTTCAATAGTTGCTCAGGTGAAACTATCAAATAAACAAATATCACTTGATCACTTGATTGACCGGACTATCGAGCGTCGATGACGCTGCCGGTCACAATGCGCTTCCATTAGGGTACTGAGACCAGTGGTTTTGCATTGTTGTAGCCAATAAGTGACGCCACCCCGCTGGCCAGGCGAGCAGGCC
>JAARMF010001693.1:1587-11691 GCA_022844705.1 Toxascaris leonina
ATGATGAGTTATGCGAGCGCGCCCAACACGCATTCTATACGCTCGCAGTGATCGTTGCGCTGAGGGTGTTCATTTTTGCAGTTGGCTTGTTGAGTTGGGGTGTTTGAGAATTGAAGGGCGATGAGTGCACGAGTTTATATTGGTCGTTTGTCGTATCGTGCTTCTGAACGGGATATCGAGCATTTCTTTCGTGGTTATGGCCGTATTCGTGATATCGTTCTCAAAAATGGATTCGGATTCGTGGTAAGTTCTTATTTAGCCACTTAATTACAAATTCTTTGTAGTATATCTGCTGAATCTAGCTAGCGTGAAAGATTTCTGCTGACAATATTTGAGCGTTTACAAGCTCTGTTCTTTAATGCGGATATCTGCAGCAGTGGCTGCATGTGGCCGAAGGTTACAACAGCACACAGCAACGAGGGGGGAGGGGGGTCAGGACTGGTTGTCGTCAGCCTTCTTTTGCAAAGCATGACGGCTAATTCACCATGCACCGTTAACATTTTTTTTTCTCAACCTTAACCAGGACCGAAGGTGAGGTTTATTCGTGGGCAGATTGAAGTGTATTGCGAGATTAACGCATAGCAATGAAGCCGGCACAGACTAAGGCGATCTTCTCTGGCCCACTGAGGGAAAGTACGGAGGCTGAGTTTAGCGCGAGTGTCTTGAGCAGCATTATTTCTGCAGTCAGGTGTGCTTTCGGTCTGTATATTCTCAAGGTTTGCTTTTTTTGTTCCCATCTGAGTCGCAACTTTTTCGCCCCTAATGGATGAAACCAATCATGGGACATAATTTCTATTGTTGTGCATCTATGTGATGAATGCTGNCCCTTCGCAAACGTTCAGCGACGGTTTGTTAAAGACAGCTTATCGGCAGCCACATGTGTTGAAATCTTTTTTGGAAATTCGTTCATTGAATTGTAGACAGGTGCTTCGTTCAATATTTTTGCATTTTTTTTTGTCATATCTTAGCGTGCAGTTTTTCAGCTTTCTTTGACATGCTGACATAAAGTTGGATGTTATGACTGAAAGGCATTTAAGGAGTTCGATGATCCTCGAGACGCGGACGATGCGGTATATGAACTGAACGGGAAGGATCTATGTGGAGAGCGTATCATCTTGGAGTTCTCACGACGTGGACCACGAGGACGCGGCATGTACGATCGATATCCCCCACCCAGGCGAGAGTCAAGGCCAGTGGCCTGTGTTATTTCCCCAGACATGAGTGCAATGTCGGGGGCGGTAACGGGGGCAAAGCCATTATTGCATGTGTTCTAAAAGTTTCTTGATAAGGCACTAATAAGTTTACGTTCCGCCAATGTTATAATCCCAAGCAAGAGTCGGCAAAGGTTACAAGCCAGGGAAATTGTGCGGGATTTGTCCCACCAAATGTAGGCAAATTATTTTTGTTTTCTGACAATCAGACTTGAATGCGGTCCTCGCTATTGTAATGCAGTGGCATGGAGGAAGAAAGGGTGTTTCATATAAGTATGCTGCATCTGCATCAAACACGTGTTAATTAGCCTCCTTGTAAGAGAGATCAGTGATGAAACAAATGTGGGATTCCGCTCTGCCGGCTTCACCGTATCTTGAATCATTTTGTGCTTTTAAAGATCGTTGATCTCATTGAAGTTGGGCAAATTAGTAATACAGCGAGCGGAAAGGAAGTGATGTTTTATGATTCGGGACGTCCGCACCATAGACCTTTGTGCACAAAGATGCGAATCTGCCCGAGGGGTTTGCTGTTATTCAAATACAGCGTCCACTATCACCCGTTGATGGTAGTGATGATGGATAGGTGAATGCGAAAGGCCAATCGAAAGTGCGTTGCAGGTATGGACCACCGCAGCAGACGCGTCATCGTTTGATTGTTGAAAACCTATCGTCTCGTTGCTCGTGGCAGGTGAGGAAGTGTGCCGTTTTGCGAGAGCGCCGTTCTGAAGGGGAAGAGAGCGCCGCGATCGTGCGAGCCGCGTCGCCGACCACTCTTATTTTCAGCACAAACTTGCCCTAGTTGCTCGTTGAGTGATCGTTTTCGGGTTCTTGAACGTCGAGCCCCCAAATTGGCGTGGTGAGGTGGTCGTGATGACCTCAGGTTGAGGTGGCGTTTCTGGCCGCGTTGTGCTGGCGTCAGCTCGTTGTTCTGGAGCTTCGGTGGTGCGAGGCTACAGCGTGCGCGCTCATCTCGTAACCCCTCCACTCAGTGTTGGGGCCGGTCCTCGTGCGTTCTCTTGTGTCTGGCGCCTGCCGTTTCGTGAGAGCGCAGCACCACCTATTCGGACGGTCAGTTGACAAGTCATGTTGAAAAGAACAAATTGGCAGATCCCCGCACTTTCTTACCCACTCGGCCGGTTCACAATCATTTTTTGTTGCATCGGGAAGAATTACACCCTATTTGGGATCCCTAACACAATTTGAAGTTTTATGTGCCTTAAAACGGGTTTCGTTTTTGCTGAAAAACGACGTATTTTTCGAACACAGAGTACAACTAAGGAAGTGCAGTAGATCTTGCCTCAGATGGGTTTTCTGGTTTGCCTTTTGGGACTCCATTTCAACAGTTTTGGGAATGAGGCACGCGCGAATCGTGTACTGCTGTTGCACACCTGGCTTGTACAAAACGGTGTTGTGGAGGCGGCAAGAGAACCGTTTATGAGGCTGTGTTTTGGTGCTGACTGCGAAGTGCTTTTGCAACCATCAGGCATCGCATTCTTCCTTCCTTTCATTTGTTTTGCCAATTTGGAAGCGCGAATTTGCTCAGTTTTTCCTCATAAACGACATAGAGGTATGTGTGGAGAGACTCAGTATCATTTTGGGCCGCGTTTGTGCGTAATTTTTTAAAGCTTTTTTGAGCTAGTCACTTATCGCTTTCACTTGCTATCAGAAACTCCGCTCTTCTCTGCCTAAAGGTTTTTCCGGAAGGTGCGATTTGGTAATCGGGGATTTGATTATCATGGCTTGGTTGTGCAGCACATTCGTGTCATGGCGATGCGGTCAGTTTTCGAGCTTGGACAACTGTGTTTGCGCTTATATAGCGAAACGTGGCGAAAGGTAGCGTGATCCGTTCGGTTGCATGGTGCATCCAGAACAATGATTGCAGTCGCTGCTTGGCACATATCTAATGATTACAACGCCGTTCAATTTCAAAACTTTTAGCGCTTCTGGGCCTTCGGTCCTGAATTCAACGCGTCTTGCCGTATGTGATAGCGTTCTGCAGGGGCACAGAAACCCCTGACTTTATTTAGGAACTGCCGCATTTTCTTTTTTCTTTTTCCCCTTTTTGAAGTGCAAACTTCAGCGTTGTGTAATAAGTGGGGAAGTTGATGTTTAGATGTGTTGACGGCGAACGGCAAGCATTTCGTGATGTTGAGAGATGATTTCAAAAATAGCTGCCCACTAATTCGGCCCTTGAACATTGCTCCTTTCGAGAGAAACAGTTTGTTCGTGCTGTTGTTGAAAACAGCACTATCTCGACTTTATTCTTTTAGGGCCAATAAAGGGCATTGGTACGAATTGCTGCTGCTGCAGGGTTGACTGTTTCAAATGACGAAAAATGAACACATCATTTCTTTGCAGGACTTGAAGGACATAATGCGGACCGCAGGTGAAGTCACATTTGCGGATGCACATAAGCAACACGCTAACGAGGGGTATATTCTTGCATTCTTCGCCTTGATTTCATATATTCTTGTTGTGGCGATAGCATTCCACTTTATCACAACTGAGCTTGTGCTAGTGCCGTACCCGGGTCAGACTAAGTGTTGAGCGTGTTAGACAGCCTAACTGAAGGTTGATGGAGAGAGGAGGGAGGGGAAAAAGAAGAAGCGGTGTATTACAAAGATTTCCATATGGTGGTCACATGCAGTTCCATATTTTGGACGTTTGTTATCTGTTGACAATGTGTAATGAACTCTCAGTAAAGGTCGAAACACGCCTTGATCGGGTTTCTGTTGTGTTAAGTGAGTCAGATGTTAGTAGTGAGAACTAGTTCTAATCCTTATGTTGTTCTACTGATTGAAGCTATGTGATGGCGTTCTAGTTGCTCATGTCTGTGTCTTCCTTACGAATTTATCGGCGACTGCAGTGATTTTAGCGTTGTTTGCTTTCAATCTCGAGAGGATCTGGAGAGAGCATTGGATAAGCTGCAAGGTAAGGAGGTGAATGGACGTAAGCTGAAGCTCATCGACGACTCAGAAAAGCGAGATAGTCGTAGTAGAAGGTGAATTTTGTTTTCATTTCCGTTTACACTAGGGGGGTTCTTTTCTTGAATAACTGCCCAGGGGGTGCTACAAGTATATAGAGTTGAGAGTTGTTTTTTGTATCCACTAGAAAACAGCACATGGATGACATGCGCATCTTTTAATTTGTGTGCGACTTTCACCTAGGTTCTGCGCTTGAGGGTACTTTTTCCTGTATTCTTACTTTACCCTCCACCGGTGGAGTGCAAGAATAGGCATCGTACGGGTGGACAAAGCGGCTCAGCTCTTTGGCATTTTGGCTATTGGCGCATTAGCCAACTACGTGATGTTTCACGGGAAGCCAAGCACCCGTCTTTCTATTGTTTCTTTGAAAGAGAACCCTTCGCAACAGTTTTAGAGGAACATTGAGTATTTGCGAGTGCCAACTGTCGATCTCAACAGCAAAATTTTAAAAAAAGCAACACATAGCGACTTCGAAAAAAGGGATAACGAGACGTGTATTTCAGTCGTTCGCGTTCACGTAGGCGTTCGCGCTCTCGCAGTTCTCGTCAGAGCTCACGCTCTCGTTCCACGCGTTCGCGCTCGAAGTCGGCTTCAGGCAGCCCGAAGAAGGATGAGGGCTCGAAATCGCGCTCTCGTTCCAGATCGGGATCTGCGCGATCGCGATCTGCTTCGAACGAGCGTTCGCCGAATGGAGGGACGCAACCGGCGGAGAATGGTGCCCGTGATGAGGTGGCAAAGGAAGATGCGAGTCGCAGCCCTACGCCTGATTGAATTTTTATTTTTTTATTTTTTTTTTTTTTGGAGATGAGCTCGTACATACAACAAATGGAGGGAAGGGAGGAGGGTGGTAATAACATATGGGGTTGTGCTCTAGATTACTGCGTGATATCCTGTATTGTTGCATATGATTTGAGGGCAGTAATGGGTGCTGACAAAATGTATGAAAGGTATTTGCCAAAGTGGGGACTATTATTTAAGTGACCGTTCCATTGGCTTGCATCCGGCCCTTCGTGCTATATTGCGTTGTTCTCGTATCCCATGTTTTCATCTATTTACTTTTGTTGTCGTCACTGCGCATGCGTAGTGGATGTTTCCCACTCGATCCTCATTTCAATTTTGTTTTACGTTTCATGAATAAACTGTGGATGTGTGGTGTTTTTGTTGTTAATGGAGCTGATCTGCGGACCTGAGGTTGTGGAACCTGAGATTCACGAGACAAAGATGGAGTGGATTGTTGATGAGCTATGACGAGCTTGTCGTGGGAATATTCAGGGGGGGATATTAGGTAGATGTGCGGGATGTTTCTGCATTTAATTAAGAGAGAGGTGTTAGGATAAAAATTTCAAGGGATTCGATTGACGTCACAGCCTCATTTTGTTTCCAGACGCAGAAGATATAGGGATGCTTTAGTGACATCTTACGGAGGAGTTTTCGTCTGGGTCCTATGAGGCTAAGGATTAATAACATAAGTTGGGCTTTGTGACGTGAATGCTGCTTGGTGACGATCTCTGAGCATGAATTCGCGCTAAATGAGTCGCTTCGGTGTGGTTTGCACAATTGGGTGCAGAAATGGAGAGGTTGCTGATGCGTGTAGGGTTTTCCACGAGTTCGGTATCAGACAATTTTTGGAAGCCGGAAGCGGGGCAAGTTAGGCGACAGCATCTCGAATTTACCACGAAGCTATAACACATTGCGAAGTGTTCGAAGAAAGCGTTTTGAGTGTAAGCACGGTCATCCGAATTTCTTTTTTTTTCTAGCATGTTAGCTGGGGAGCGGTAAGGTATGTGTTGTGTTAGCGTATTCGATGATGCATGGTGCTTACATGGGTCAGGTTTGCGTCGTTCCACCTAAAAACTTGCCGATAGGGATGTTATGCTCTCTTCGAGCGTTGTCCTTCTGAAGTTTGTAGTGCGCAACCACTAGGATGGTCATCGACGCATGTAACGTGAGGTTGATTGTTATGGGAGTCAAGGCGAAACGTGTGCGTGGTGTGGACGAGTACCACTCCAATCGTGGTTCACCTTGTTTTTTTTAAGATGTCGTTACACTATAGTACGATGGCGCTGAATTGTTGTAGTTGCGTATACCCGCAGAAAGTGATGAGACAATTGGAACCATCATGTGAATATGTGCCGCTTACTATTCTCATATCCGAATGGAATTGCTGCGATTACATATGTATTCCATCTAGGTGAATGTCCTCCATCGTAGCGCAGTATAGTGGTGTACCATTTTGGGGTTTTTTTTTGGTAAATTGTCAGTGATTCCATTGGTGAACTACCGTTCAAATGAGGTGATGTTGTCGAATAGAGTTAACAAATTTCCTTTTTTTACGTGTAATCTTTACACGGATGTACGAAGAATTTCGAGACGTTCAATGATGATGAGAGCCGAGATGAGGAGTTGAGAGGTTCAGAGAGAATATACACTCAAATAGAAATATGGTTTGTGATTGATTGCGTCTGCTTATGATGCGAGAGAAGAAATGAGTCACCTTAGTCGAGAAAAAAAAACGCGGAATTTCTTGTATATTTCAATGAAATAAAATAATTCCCCTATTTATCATTAACTCAAAAATTTGTTAACTCTCTCTCTCAAAAAAAAATATTTTTTTTTTCAACATTTCCAACAAAATTGATATTATTTGTTTCAAATTTTGCATCGAAAAGGGCATTATTACTTTTATCGATAGAAAGAACACTTTCTCGATTGTTGTTCATCTCTTCTAATTTATTTTCGTCTCATTTCTATGTCGAATATTTATTGCTAATAAAGAGTGCGAAAAAAAATTGATTTATTCATTTAATAACTATATTTATTATTTCAACTACGAGAAATTAAGTTTCACGTCGAATTTCTCAATAGAAATACTTTTAAGCGGAATCTTGTTGACTTTGCTCCATACGAAACGTTACCGTACCATTATTGTATTGTTTGCATAAGTACATCTGAAATTGTATAGTTATTGATAAGTAACAAATCAAAATTCATTTTAAAAATTCTTTTTTTTTTTGGAAGAGGGAGGGGGGGGGGGGGGGGATGATGATGGTGGTGGTGGTGGTGGTAATATTTACTTCATCGTTATTCTGTGAGTAATGATCGAGGGATTTCTTTGATGATTTTTTTTTCTGCGATAAGTTTCGCAATATGCACACATCTTAGCAAGAATGTTAATGTGCTCAATTGTTCATATTCTCCGTTATTGTGTCTTTGTAATAACAGAGAAAACTTTACTAATGTATAAATTATAATCAACAAGCGAGTGTCTCAAGCATGAAGCCACTCTCGAACTCGTCAGAAACTCTAACTGGTATAAATCATTAGCCAATATTATCGAGATATTGCAAAGTAGAATGTAGCCTAAAGATGCAATTTGAAATTGGTGACTCTGGCTTGCATGAACATACCGTTGCCCTTTTCAAGACTCTATTATATGGCCTAAGATGACTAAAACTCAACGCCTTTGCCACCTGGGCAGCTTGAATTTGATTCGTTTTCGAGTTGTATGAGGCTCTAACGGGACTTTCTCTCTTCTAATGAAATGGATCTTCTATCAGCTGTGTATAATGAGCTTTAAAAAAAAGAAGGCATTGACGCCCAAAAAATAACGCTGATATCCAACAAGTAAAATCGTACGAATAATAGAAGGCCGCGCGAACGTCGGCATCCTTTTATGAATACTCTAGTCAAGGCCTGCAATCTATGGCCCAATATATCATCTTTTTGTTATTTGTTAAAATTTATCTCCTCATTATATGAGTGTTGTTGAAAGTATCACACATAATGTATACAGATGCTATCTGATATGCCATTGTACGCTTGAAAATTTGCATAAACGTATGAAATGAGAAACAAAGAAATGAATGAACCTTTCCATCGCGAATAAGTTGCGTATTGAGGTCCATCTCAGAGGAGTCGTCGAGGACACATTTTTCAATTATTATTGCGCCTGTCTCGTCACATTTTTTAAGAAATCTGCCGTTTTCTAGCCATCTGAAGCAATCACTGATATAGGGCACAAGTAAAAACACACGCAGAGCAAAAAGATCTTTGCGAGATGACTGCGCATTAGATATTGCTTTATCAGTATTCAGTGATAAAAGTTGATTAATGTTGCACTAAGCATTACCGATCACAATGATCTCATAAATCAACTGTCAAGTAGTTGATTATAAAATTAAAGCCAATAAAAAAAAGGAACGGAAATAATCGCTACTATAGTGGTGAAAACTCGAAATTGAGACTCTCTTCTAAGGTTTTACACATTTATTCTCCTGAAAAAACTATACGAGGAGAGTTTTCGCGAATAATCAGCAGCAAATAAATCCATAGCCTTCAGATATACCAGAATAACGGTATTGCTTCCAAAAAAACCACTTGATACCTAACTTCATTTCGTGTCTCATCTCAGCAGTTTCATCATCTGTTTTAAACGTCATCGATTTCACTGTTTTATGAATGCTCTCCAATGCTCTTAACGCTTTCTGCAGAAATCCAATAATGAATGCAGCAGCAAGAAAGAAGAGGAGAGGAGCATATGCTATCAGAGAAAGGGTTGTGCATATGCGCGTTAATGCCATAAAGAACGAGAGGCGTCTCGATTAGGCAACGCAGAGTGAGTATGAAAAAAAAAAGACGAGAAAATAGTGGTGTAATCGATACATTCTCGAGATGCCTGACGGCATAGGAATTTATCTTGTGCTCATTTAATTGCTATGCTAGTAGCCTTCTGCGCCGGGATATTTCCAAAAAATCATTATTTTCGCATTTAAATTTAATCGGCGTTTTTGCTAAACATCAGCAATAGCTGCACTTACTGATCACCGGGGTTCTTCTGCTCACCACCTACGTTGCATACGATTTTCTGTGAACCCCCTTTACCAAACGTCGGTTCGCTGTGTCGTGACCAAACAACCGTTCCATTAGAGCGTTGCTCACACCTGAATTCTATGAATGCACTCAACCATTTGAGGCATTTTCACTTCACTTAATCGTTTGGAGTTATTCGGCTATTTACTCTGTTTACGAACACAAAATGCTGAAATAAAATCTCATAAACGATTCAAATAAAAATTGATCGTCGAAAATATATCATTTATTAGAACGTGTAAGATGTTTCTACTCTCTTCCATCTCTAATTCTGTGATATCAAAATAAATTCCCCTTGAAAATATCAAATAATTACCCAAAAATCTTCCAGTATTTATCGTGAGTCCACTATTCCAATTCTCAAAATAATTCTCCCATTTTTTTTCGCTCCCCTCTACTCTTCACCACAAAACTGCTCAAATATTGCTAAAAAGGCAATAATTTTTAGGCCATAAAACTTGAGTGTTTCAGCGTTCAACTCACATAATGAGATGAATGAATGTTCATAGCGAATAATCAATCAATGAACATCACAACTAACGAATAGGTTATTGCTCCGATAATAAGTTTTGAGTTGAGAGGTATTGGTATGCCCGATTCGGTGAAGCAATTCGAAATACGAGTACCATTACTCACACAGGTCTTATTGAAATATGTCTTCGCCACCCATGATTCACCTGTATGCAATATTTTATTATCGAGTGCATATTCGATAAGATTGAGGCACAATATGGCAATGGCGAAAATATTGATTGATAATTGAGGGAAAAACTTATGTGAAATTTTATTCGCATTAATGAATAAACGTATTACCTTATACTTAATACCTTGAATACGAATCTTATATGTTATAATAATACACAAATAAAACTTCGTAGTGCGTTTTAATTTTAGCCATAAATTTGCCGCATTCGTTCGGTCTCTTCTTGGAGGAACCAAGCAATAAAATATTCAAAACACTATAAATAGTTCCTATGTATGCAGTGATGCTCGTGTATATTACATGTGATATGACATGATATGATATGATATATATGTAT
>JAARMF010001693.1:18746-33665 GCA_022844705.1 Toxascaris leonina
CCCCCCCCCCTCCCGCCCACTGATTTCTAATCGAATTGATATTTTAAATGAAAAGAATCTGAACAGCCTATCCCGCTGAATCCCATTCGTATCACATTTCTGCACTTCAATCAGTAATTACGCTATGAATATGTGCGTTTATTAAAATTGCAGCAATGAAGACACACGGTTGGCAATTCATTTGACAAATCAACCGGTACAGGTATACTTTACGAGCATTGCATAAGTAATATATGGGTGCTGGGGGAGGGGGGGGGNTAACATACGAAACGAATGGATTTCTGATATAACGCTATGAACTATCTATTGCAAGAGTTGAACTCCTCTCAATTGTATTGAATTACGATCTATTGTTCGCAATATTCTCCATGTAATTGATGATAGATTTGTTGAGTGTTTCTGCTCGGCTAATTTTTGTATTTCTAGATTTTAAAAGTATTTTATATTTATGAGAAATTTTAATATTATTGATATGTGGACGAACAACGAAAGATTTCATTGAGTAAAGTTGCCGACGGAGATATGTGTGCAATTAATGAGCTGCGAACAAAATCAACTTACGAATGAACTTGTCAATAGAGGCATGCCAGTAATTAATCACCAACTTGTATCGCTTAATTTTTGTTGAAGACAAAGAAAAACACACAAAATAAATCAACTTTACGTCGAAAAACAAAATAAATAATTTTCTCATCGATAAATCAATGCATATTTGCAATGCTCAAGAAAGCTTTCTGTAAGCATTCAATTCGCATATGAACATACCCATTTCTCACCGTTGACATGCTTCGTACCGTTGTATTCACAACTATCAACGAGAGCGATTGTAAGAAGCAGGCACAGTTGCAGCAACATATTCACACTACTAATGTGACAGGGAGGCGTGTCACTTTCCCATTGGCATCTAGTTACTTCCTGTATCCAGACTGTGCAATGCATTCGATGAATTGTTTCGCCATCAGTCATTCAACAACGAAACTAGTGCATCGCTTAACACATTCCATAAGTTTTAGTGAATTGCTTCACCTAATTAAAATGCTCGTCAATTTCCGCCAAATTTCCTCCCTTTGTGGATTACCTTTTCGCATCGTTTACGATCATAATAAAGCGTTGAAAACAATGCGAAAACACCTATTTGCGAATATGATAAGAAAGGAGTAGGATGGGCAATACACATTCACATATCCAGCAAATATCAGCGCTAACATCGCATATGGAGCTTCAGAAGGATCTTATATACCTAGAACGTTGGTCGCAAACATGGTAGTTGCGCGTATAGTAAGAAAAAAGTAGTCTCCTTCATTTGAACTTTCATCATAATTGCCCTCTACGTCTTAATGGGAGTAAGCTTTGCGCGCAAGAAGTTATCAAGGACTTAGGTCTGCATGTCACTTCAAACCTCAAATGAACTTTTCACTGCAGGGAAGTAGCAAGAAAAGCATCACGAGTGGCTAATTGTATACTACGTTCGCTAGAACACCCCTAACACTACAGACTTGCTTTTATTGTATATTGTCGCCTTCTTCTGGAATAGTGAACTCAGATATGCTCCTCATGCACTGATAACGATGCTGAAATGATTGAAAGCGTGCAGAGGTGATACACAAAATCTGCTTTTCGCAAGGCCTTTCCTGATTCCGCTATTCCTTCCTATCCCGAAAAATTGCAGATGCTCGACCTGAAATGTCTGAAGTACCGACAACTTGAATTTGATCTCCACTTATGGTTCAAGATGGCGAATGGTTGTTGCGATATCTCGCTCGATAGCATCTTCGCGTGTACCCCATTCAACTCACGCTCCTGATTTCATCGTTTTCAGCTACAACGTAGATTTTCGACCGTAATGGGTATATTAAGTTCATTTTCCTTTTAAATCCTTCGTATATGGCATCAACTATGAGCCGACATTGTAGAAGCTAGTAATCTCAATGCTTTCAAAGCAAAATTAGCCCTGTTTGACTTAACGTCCTAAGGGGAAGTAGACGACCAGCCAATATGTTATTGAGGTCTATTTCATCTCGCTTGGCCTTTTTGTCAGTATTGCCTCATTTATGATATTTGAATACTTTCGTTGTTGAACTTCGCCTATTTCTTCATACACTAATGTATGGTTCTTTATTCTCGAATAAAGCAATATGACAGTGATGGTGATTAGTTTAAACACCACCTGACCAGTTCAAACGTGGGATGAGATGAATAGGTGGAGCAGACACCTAACCGTGACCTCATTGACTTGGTGATGCATTCACTTCCATGCAATTAGTCCAATCTAAGATGGAACTGCTTAGCTAGACTAGGGCCAAGCTTCCGTTGGACCGTCCCTCTATCTCTCTGGCACCTCTTAATCATCCCTCCATAGGTTACCTGACGTAAGCTGTGCCCAGATGTATTAAATACACTAAATACAATGACAGTGTTGTAGTTCACAAATAGGCATATTTCCTTCAGCGACAAATCTCAAAAATGTAGCTAACATCGAAATGCCATACTAAATGCTACTCTGCTTCCCTAAATAAATTTTTAATTGCGAACTAAATCTGTCTTTTATTTTGATATCGGTTTGGTGCATCAACCCGGCAAACGTTTCAACGCCGTTATCTTTACAATCAACGATTCACTCGAAAGATTTTCGGTGTTGGATGGAAATGCGGTCGATTTAGTGCTTCTATATGCTTGTAATTAGATGCAACTTGATCGGCTTGAATTCCGTTTCATTATGTTCGTTGGACGATCATGCTAATATGTTCACCCCCGTCAGTCCTCGAAGCTCATATCCACCAAATGAGACAGTAGAAGCTATTTGTTCTTTCTTTCTACAAGCCATCGCGAAAAACTGTTTGCATAAACGAGCTATTTTCAATGCTCAATGTCTCATCTCTAGAATGTGAAATTCGAACTACTTATGTGTCATCGAATAATCAAAACATTATGGATTATACCTAACGTAATAAGAGCTTTCGGATTGCTCAATCCAGAATTGCGCCTCATCATATTTAGAAGAGCAATCGAAACGTGCATATAAATCCTAAAAGCTGTAGCGCATATCCATGAGAACAAACGAATAAATAATACATTGAATGCGTGATTAGTGAGTAAATATAACCGCCAAATGAATCTAACAAATGACTAACAAAAAGAGTGTATAACATGTCCCATAAATTGGGCACAAAAATGAAAATGTTCCACATCAAAGCCCATATATTAAAATGGTGGAAACGTTCCCCGTTATGAGCAAATTGCATCTTCCCGGATTGCTTGATACACGAACGATTTCCGGTTACTCAATATGTTAGAAGCTTCCGGATTATTTATACATTAAGAATCCAAATAATCTAACATCGTAGATGTTTTAGGACCACTCAATTCGTTAAGAGCTCTCAAGCTAATCAATTTATCACAATCCTCAGATTACGTAGTGATTCGAAGCTCATTTATCACACTGTATACCAAATTTTTTTTTTGGATTATATGACAAACAAAAGATATCTGATATGGATATGCCGATTCACTGAGTGTTTTTCAATTTTTTTGATTGCCTAATATATTAGAAGCTTTCAGACTATTTAACTTTAATAGCATTAATTGTGAAATAATATTTGCGAGCACATTCATATCATGCCATTGAAAATGACAAAAAGAAAGAGCAAGAAATAAATGGAATAGAGAGACACTATACAACGATGAAGAAAAAAAAAAGGAGAGCAAATGTTGAAAGTGTTGCACAATAAATCATTCGAATAACAAGTCAATGAGCGATGTAGTATAAAGTGCAACAAAGAAGTGAATCGGAAGATGAACTAATCAAGAATTTATGCTTGAACGATCTATAGCGACAATGCATTCATTCCACCGATTCAAGACATGTATATCTATGAGCTTATTGAGAAAATCCGTATCGATATCCGTTAATCAATGAATAATTTTGTAATCAAATACAAAGTTCGCTTGCAAACGATGCAAATTCAACGTGATAAATTTGCGTTTTGCGTTTTGCCGTACATATGTACGCGGTGATCGCAATAAATTTTTTGTACACAGATATCTCTTCATACCTTCAAGGATATTTATGTTTAACACAAATCCGAGCGTTAAATATTGTCCATTAAAAGCATTGCGAGCTTCTTGATTAATCATTAGGCTAAAAGATATAATATTATTCTGCCTCCAAATTACGTACTGAATTAGAATCGTCCGAATTTAGGTATTCATTAGTAGCTTTTGCATTTATTTAGACCATGAAAAACATGCCGTTTAATTCGTTCATAATAAGCTTTCGGATTACTTAACGCATGAAAAACTTCTAGATCACTCAATAAAGTGAAAGCTACCGAATTGCCTAACGCATTAAAACTTTCCACTTTGGGCAATACACCAGCAACTTCTGCATTAAATACTGCATTGAAAGCCACCGGAGTATCCAATAAACTCCCACTGCGCTGGAAGTTCTCTGATTGCCCAACTATTTAAAAGCTTCGGAATAAGCTTCGGGAATAGGTATTAAAATCTTTTGGATAACTTCATAGGCTAAAAATTCCTAGATTAGCGCTAATACATTAAAGTCTACCCATCAAGGTGCACTTTTTAAATTTTCTTCCGTGTCACTGCTTCATCGAATGCTCAGAACTGATCATTGTGCCTATTCACCTATAAATTGGTGCGGCAAACAACAGCAGTATACCTGCAATGATGTTCACAATTGAATACCATTTAAATGCTCAAAGCATTTAAATGGTATTCAATACTTTGGGTTGAAGCATTTGAACAGCTTACACTAGAGAGCATGAGATGCGAACACTCTTGTCTAATGCTGTACATTACAGTATAAGTGAAGCTTTCAAAGAGAGTATTACAAGCGTGCTGAAGAAAACCGACATCGCCACTATTGTTTATTTCAATAGTGCATCACAATGTTTACATTTATTGCTTCATTTATTCATTTATTTACTTATTTATTTCAATGCCTTAAAGCGGATAGGTTTACAAAAAGTATTATGTATAAGCGTGACTAGCGAATAGCAGCAAAACGTTTCGACAAGCTAAAGTCAGGGCAAATAAACAGCCAATAAGAAAGCGCAGAACAGCCACATATCGAAACGATTCAGCTACTGATTGAAAAATGAACTAGTGAGTGCATTAACGATATTGGTAGGAAGCGAATTTCAGGCATCTACACTACGAAACCGGAAACTGTGCAGAATCCGGAAACCGGAAAGTGTGCAGAATCTGAAAACCGGAAACTGTGCAGAATCCGGAAACCGGAAAGTGTGCAGAATCTGAAAACCGGAAAGTGTGCAGAATCTGAAAACCGGAAACTGTGCAGAATCCGACTGTACTGTTTTTGGCGTAGGATTTTTTGATGAACTACATTGATACTCAATACCGTTATTGGATTAATTCAGAACATTTAACTGCAATTAATTGAGAACATTTTCGACAGAATGATTAATGCCTCAAAGTTCTTCTATAGAATATGGAAGTTTAAAGGCACGGATACCACTAGGAATTGAACGTGGAACGAATTAGTTAATTTTAATTCTTTATTTAAAATAAAAAAAATTCATTCGCATAAGAATGCTCTGAGTTCTTTTAGCAGACGAATCACATTTCAACTTTTCGTCAACTAATCACAATAAAAGTTTCTGCGTAAACAATAGGCATAATTTTTGCATAGGCATTGATGAACTGCAACTATATATGGTTTGTTTAGTTGTTTCGTGGAAAATGATCATCTATCAGTGCATTAATGCAGTTTCGAAAATTTCACAAATAGATGAGGTTGGACTTGTCGGGCGACAGCTTTTTACTGAGGTGACCGGTGGTTGCTTCAGCAAAGTTGAGACGGACAAGGGTATCCTAGAAGGAAGAAATATATAAAAAATAAGCGGATGTAGCAAAAGGCTGCTAAGCGGCCAAAAAATGTCGCGATGAGCTTCAGAAAAAGGGATAGGCAACTATCCGATGTGAGTGAGACGTTGTTACTATGGTTATGAGTGGCACTGACAAACGAAATACCTTCTCAGGAGTGATATCCAGAGCTTCAAAGATCCTATTCTCTGATATTGGCAATTGCACCCTAGTCTCGACTAGTATAGTAGTATAGAGTTCGAATCCACAAAAGCACATTTGACCGTTGTCGTATTTTCCGTTCCCCGATCGCTAGTACAGCATCAGCTGTAAGCGATGCAGATCAGGCAGCAGCGATCTTTGTCGGCATTTCGTTGTGAAGATCGAACAGTTGTTGTTGCGTCGCAAGCATCACCTATTCCTTCAGTGCATCCATCTGCTACAAATATGGTTCCACCGACGGTTGACCATACAATCGGAGATCAGCATGGAATAAAAGAAGGCGAACGATCAGCTCTCAAAACCTCAATCTCACGGTCCGACAACCAATTCTCGCTCTATCGTTCAAACATCGAAAGGCACGACCCATGATACGATTACTTCCGGTCGTAATAAACGAACAATTCTTAATAAATAATAATCAGATAAATTATAACAACGAAAAATAAGTTCGCGCAAGAGTCTAATACAAGATCAATAATGAGGTGCAATAATCCAAGCGTCTGCAGCGAATAGACATTAAAAGGAAATAATTACGCCATAGAAATCGTGTCGTCAAGAGTTCACTGATATCACACTAACAGCAATTTTCAGTGATGCACAAGTGAAGAATGTGAATATTCCAGTGCTTGCCTATTCTCACAACACATAAAACGTCCAACTGCAAAAAACATATATTCTCATGTGGTCTCGACAACAACGTGGACTAATGTGATTCGTCATTGTTGTGCTCTCTCACTTCATTGTTTTCCTTCTCGATCAGCTAAATCACACAATCATAACGCAGATATAGCCATGCTAACTTCGAATAACGTGTTTTTTTTTTTAAAGAAGAATTCACAAAAAAAAAGCTGAAAAGATACGATCAGTTTTTACGGATTTTTGTTCAAGACCTCAAGATGTGAAAATTTTTCATCGAGATTCGCGAAGAGTTGAAACGATCGGCAAGTTTTGTGAATAGCTTAAACGACACGAAGAATATACCATAAAATTTCTAAACTTTTTGAAAGACATGGTTTCGATCAACCAATTCGACGGTTTATTGAAGAGTGGTCGATTCGGTGTGAAAATTGTCGAAGCGATCGATAGTCAAGTGATTAGTTGAAATGTAACTAATAAAAATAGGTAATTTTATAGGTGTTGATCGAATAAGTCGCACTCATCATGAAGAGTTCAAGCAGATTTGCAAAGTGCACCGCTGAACTCTATGCAGTTTCAGAAAGGACTTTAAACGCTGTTCTAGATTTTCAAAGAGCGTTTGAAAAATTTTTTTAACGATGCGATGAACTTGGTAACGTTCCTAAATGATTTATGAGAANCAACTCGAATTATTTTTTGAACGATGCGATGAACTTGATAACGTTCCTAAATGATTTATGAGAAACACTGAATTTACAACGGATACAGCGGATATCCTAATACTATCGCTTTGTGCAGCACTATCAATTTCCGCCAGATTTCATAGGCGATTTAGCATGTCGAATATAGCCGATATGTGAAAAAACCTTTCCCGAAGATCAGAAAACCATTTCGGAATAAAACATACGGCAAAGAGAGGAGGGAGAAGAAAAGGTGATCGGACGATCCTACAAGGGTTTTAAGAACGATTTTAAGTGCCGTATGTAAAGAACTATGTATTTACCCACAAGAAGCGCTATTTATCGCACAAAACGTGCTTTAATCGCTACCACTCTGCTAGTAAATGATAGCTGAGGAAAAGTCCTGACGGGGAACAATAAGCGGGCATTTGTTGACGGCTGGTTCAAAGCAGATCTCCATCGCAATCTCCTACTACTGAATACCTTTTCTAGATGTTTGCTGACAACAGCTATTAACGGTTAAATTTTTTTTTTGCACTTTCTAAAGATGGATGTCAACGATTTTTGGACGGTTTTCGAAAATTCTGCTTATGAAAGTGCCCCCCTCCCCCCTAGCGGAACTTTACCTGTGGCGCAACTGTCCACGACGCAAGCGCAACTGTCCACTGCATTGTGAACGAAAAGAATTTTTCTTACTTGGACCTATCGAAGCACATCTAGCCAATGCAGAGTGTCCTCAATTTTTGCGATTTGCTTGGTGAAAGCAGTCGGAGAGGAACGCAGTTTACAGTCATAAGTGCTGAATAGCAGCAACTGACTGAAACATCGCTCATTGTCTTCTCCTTATCTACACATTATTGAGATTTCCATAAAAGGTTTTATACGGGTATTTACTTTACTTTACTTAATTGTAATCAACAAATCATTTATTACAAATAAATGTCTCTTCATATCGCTTCCCCTTCCGCTTAGGTGAAGTCATAAAGTCGCATGAAGGTGAGGGCTTAGACTCGTCACTTGCCTATCCGATGCTGATGAGTCGATTCAACACTGTTGCGCTTCGGAGACGAATCCGGTGTTGCTCCACTCTCTCGTCATGATGTTGGTGCTAATCGAAGTGACTCAGTAGAATGGAGTCTAGGAATCTGGCCGGAACTCCGTAACAACCAACTGCGTATTGACAAATTTAATGCGGTAAATTTTACACCTCAATAGTAATAGAACCTTCAACCATTTGCCATCTTGCATAGGTTTTATAATCATTAAAGGTGTTGTGTAGATTTTTGACGCCTCAAAAATCTTCCACAAAGTTTCACTCAAAAACCAAAAAAAAACACTCATAATTATGAATACTTAATCACTAAAAAAAACCAAAAAAAAAAACATTCGAATTTGTATTGCGATATTTCAACTACCGATTGAGCATATAAATTCCCACATATACATATATATGTAAGTGATCGCACAAATCTGACGGTTTATGACGTCATCATCATCTCAAAGTGCACAATCAGTTTGCTTGCTTCTCTTCATTTATCGTGCCTTTTTCTCATTTGAGTGCAAATCTTGGAATTGAAAAATTGAAGAACTTCTTTTGATAAGTTTTAAGTATCAAATAGATTTGATACGTACTAATCACATCACTTTTCTATCAATGGCATTTTGCAAATTATACTCGCGAAATACACCTCATATTGATAACAATATTGACGTCGTCAGTGAACATTGAAGTATTGTCGTATCATTGCATTCTGTAACTGTCGTCTATCGTCGACTCGATTTGTCTGAAAATTTAGGACCCTAAAATTTCCTTTTTTTTTTAATTCAACGCTTAATAACTTGTTTGAAATCGAAACTCTCGAACTTCGTTTTTTATCTCGGGCACAAATAATTTACTTGAATTTGCGAGCAATGTTTGAAAAGAGGAGAGATGGCATCGTTGAAAGCGCATTGACGATGCAACAACAAAACATCGATTGCAGCACATAAGCATTGAGCGTTTGCATCTGTGAATCAAAAATAGCGATAAAACAACCTTCATCATGTTGTTTGCTCTCTATATCTATCTTCAAATGATTCCTTTCACAACATCGTCCACCATC
Organism: Toxascaris leonina; assembly: GCA_022844705.1. NCBI lineage: Eukaryota > Metazoa > Nematoda > Chromadorea > Rhabditida > Ascarididae > Toxascaris > Toxascaris leonina. The sequence goes on from JAARMF010001693.1 coordinate 28,231, forward strand.
TTATTATCCCACCGACAATTTTGTGTCGAAAACTTTGCGAAAGACGCAATGAAGTGAATAATATTGTTGTAAAAAAAGTTACGAGTAATTATGCAAAGAAATTAGCAACACTCCCAAAGGTGATAATATTGAGGTATTTTAATTTGCAGTGTGATACATCTCGATTTCTTGAGTTTGTGTATGACCATTAGTATGCGCTAGTCCAATCTTTGCAACGAACCCCTTATAAGACAATGTGAGGTGGTGATTCGGCGCATAACGATCACCTCCAACTATTAGCACTCCTTTGTAGATGTCATGCCCATAAGTGTGTGGTATATAAGGCCTTCATGTGTGACCGGAAGTCTGAGGACACTGACAGCAACATCCAACTCACGCCCCTCGAGCTTTCGACTCTCATAGTGTGCCATCAACTTCTTGCAAGCGATTTTGAATCTCCAATTGGAATGGATGACGCGCGTAACTCGACGCTCTTCGTATCGCTGCCGATTTGATCGTCTCATTTGTTCATTGGCGTGTTGCCTATAGTCGATACGCAGTTGCGTAGTTGCGCGCGCTCCGCACGCATCTATCAAGCGTCGCGTGCAATTTTGCATTTGGAGAGCGGGAATTTACAAAAATTTAGCGTTTTTGCGTTCGCGTCTTGCGGGGGTTTTTTTGCGGCTCTTTGTAGTTGCTTGTTTATGATCCGATATGAGGTTAAATGAAAGCGATTTAAGCTTGGGCATGTTTATCATATCAATTGATAGCATCACTCATTTAAACGATGATAAAATATCACTCGTTTGCGGCATTATGATAGCGCTTTGAAAAAAATACGGCTTGGGACAACAAGACTGATAGTTGAAGTAACGCATTCGAAGAAGCAACTGTTTTTATTGCGTCACTTTTACTGTCGACTGTTTATTGTTAGCGCGAAGGAATGCCCATGAGAGAGGTTCTTCGCAAACGTGTTCATTTTGCTCTCGACAGATTAATAGATCTATGTGTTTGTGGGATGCTTTTCAGATTGCGTCAAATTTCAGTTTATTCTCTATTTCCTTGCAGTCCCTGTCCTAGTGCAACTTTATCATTGCCATACTTTTGTTCTATGCATTGCTATGTGTTTTGAATGACGCATGTAAAGAAGTGGCACTTTTTTCGTCGAGAGAGTCGGATTCCGTCGAGTTTCGCGTTTATTATCATTACTCTTAGAACGGAGATTGCTTTTTTTTTTGAAGGTAGTCTGTTTTTGAAGACGTTGAGTCTTGTTTTGAAGACGTCGACAACGATAAAGCAAATCAGTGTCGTCGTTATAAACAGATGTCTTCGACGGAAGCCGAAGTGACCAACACGGCGGCGCCAGAAGTCAGCCAGAAGGCGACCGAGAGTAGCGAACATCCAGTGGAGGTATCGGATAAGAACGCCGATGTCGTCGAGAAATCGGCGCCAATCGAAGGCGATAACGGAGCGATAAAGCCGAGCGGTGACGAAGCACATCGTACGTTTTTATGCTTCTTTCTATGTTAAAGACTCATCGTGATGGCAATTGTTGGCTGCTGTCCAAAGATTGTGGGCGGCATGAGTGAGGCGTCGGCCTTTGGTATGCTCTGCAGCCGTTGCCGCGAAAACAGCAAAAACTCAAGCAGGTAGTGCTTGATACTATGTCTTAAATATGTATTGTTGCATTTGAAGGTGATGATTATACGTGAGGAATTAGTTACCTCTTCCGTACTAAATGAGTGGGCGGTATTTTTGTCGCATTTAAAACAGAAAGCTGTAAATCCGAAGCAAACAAGCAGAAACTCCCCTCAGCCGAGAACAGCCCCGAGACGAAAAGTGCAGAATGCATGCATGCATTACGCTTGCCACGAAATTCACTGCCCTTATTTCCACGGGTTTTTTTTTGAAAGTTATTCCTTTTTGGTGGACTATGGCAGAAAATAGTGGAACATCTGATGCTTTTTATAGTTTTAAGTGGCAGTCGTTGAAGCGTCATGGTAGTTCAATGGTGAAGTCTTTGCTCAGATAGTGGGAAGTGTCTCAAGTTTGCAGCAGAGGTGTTCTCATTGGCCATCGAATAACAAATATCACGTGCATGTACATGCCCCATGGCGTTGAGTTGCGGGTTTTCGCGGTATCCTTTGGTGTAGATTTGCGATCCATTTCGTAGTTTAACAATTCAGATGCGTTCGGCTTCTTTGTTTTTATTTTGTTTTTTGTAAGGCTATCATTCCTTACGGTCACTGTTTTCTCGTTAAATACTGCCCTTCTTTTTTGCCTATTTCGATGAAATCATGCGCATTTATTGCACTCCTCAATAGTTCATCAATTTTCTTTCGTCATGTAATCGTCCCACTTGTTTACGTCCATTATTGTTTTCCCATCTCTTGCATACGTCAATACCAGTTTTCAACAGGGCAACTTCCTCGTAAGGGATTTTCCTTTTCAGCGTTATGCGCGAAAAATTTTTCGCAAAAGGGTGTTTATTCAAAGGAAACAATAGACTTACTCATCGACAATTTCGATTGCTGTTGCTTGCGTTCTAGTCGATTTTGGAGTTTAAGGATTGAACCTCGCATATACAAAGTGTAGTTATATCCTTATTACCTGGCGAGAAGAAAGCTGAGCCGTTTGGGATTTAGTTTTTCGGTATTTGAGGTTGATCCTATAAAATCCTTATATTTAGATGTACCTTTGTAGTGCAAAGAAGTACGTTCCATCGAGGCCGACGGAGTGAATTGCTTTCGAAAGCAGCGTCTTGCGAACCCTTCCCGTAGCACGAGCGCGTCTGCCTTTGTCGCATTACATCGCTGTGTCAGCTTCTCTTTGTCGGTGTCATTGAGATGGTGTAAAGGAAAGACTGATATGTGCAGTGATATTGTGATAGGCGGTATTTCATCCTTGTTGTTTCTCGTTTATTGCGTAAGAAACCGAAATTTTATGATAATTTCTACCTAGGCTGATTTTCATTTCTGGTTGCTAGTGCGTACAATTTCAGCAATGGAAACGGAAATGAAGCCAACGACCAACGGCGAAAGCAGCGGTGAGGATGGTAGTGAGGAAAAGGCTGAAGGTGGTCTTAAAATCGCTGAAGAGGAACAGAGAGCAGAAGAAGAGAAGGAAGAGCACAAAGATGAACAACAAGAAGAGGTGTGTATTAGTCACCATTGCCTTACTTAGGCATCCTTCATCCATTTTGGCTTGATTGCTGCCTACCTCTTCTAATGAGATTCTAAATGGGAAAATAGTTGAAAGCTACTAAATTATCAGCACTCTCTTCACGAATGCTTTTTATTCCTTATCGCTAAAGTTAAAATGCGCCTCATATAACAACTCATGCGGGATATAGTACGCGTGAGCTGTTATATGAGGTGCGAGAGGTTTTTTGAATTTTTATGGTGACTTTAAATTAGTTCGTTGATAATCGCTGATCCAGTTCCAACTTTCTCAGAGATTTGCAAATTGCTTCCCACTCCGTGGTATTCTAATTTGTTTTTCGGTGCAAGCAATTCAACACTTTGTAAATGATTTCCTTCATGTAAAACGCAGGTTTGAACGTGAGTGTAGATTGATCATGTGGTATTATTTGAGGTGGTCAAAGAAGATGCGGAGAAAGACGTTATCTCGGCGGAAAGTGGTGACGGAGAAAAACAAGAAATGGAGGAAGAGGGGGACCAAGAAAAAGAGCATGAAGAAGAGGAACATAATGGTGGAGCCAAGAAAGACAGCGAGTGGGAGGTTATCGATGAGAAGGAAATCGATCAGGTATTGTTCATTTATTCGCATTGTTTTGCTCATTTGACGTTTGAAGACTGTCTTCACTGCCTAAGATACATTCTTTAATTGTCTTGTGGATGACTCTGTTTATGAGTTCTTAGGTTGCGATTGGTTGTGTGTGGTTGATACCGAAAAGGAAACATCCATGACTACTTCAAATGCCACCACTCTTCTCCTTTAGAATCGAGAGTTTTGTCTTTTAGTGCTACTTGCTAATGCGCTCGGGGAAGGACTATTCGCATGATTCGTAGGTGAATTTCTTATACTTTCGGACCCTCTATTCACCTATTTGTTATCGGGAAATTCTTTCCGACACCTCGTGTAGAACAGCATACCCATTCTGAACATTTTTGGCCATATTGTTTAGTTTAGCTTTAATTCCCTGTCAGTGATGTTTATCCCGTCATAGGTTATTCGTTGATTATTCCGTCTAGTTATCAATTAAGCCGATCCGTTCAAATAATACATCATCATCCTCGCATTTCCGTTTCCAAAAGTGCCTGTGTTGACCTCTACATTTTTTAGCATTTTGAGGTAGGGAATGTTTAATTATTAATTTTGCAACCATTGGTATAATGTTGTCGCGATTAGGTGCATTGGAAAGGTCATTTCTTTTCAGTGACTGTCCATGTTTTATTGGAGAGAGGGAAAAGGAGGGTGGTAGGAGGGCTTTGTGTGAATTAAATATGTGATGAGGAATTGAGGGACCGTCGGCGTGGTGAGTGGATTAAGGGGTTTCCTGGATAAACTTATATTCGATGTTTCCGTTCACTGAAATAGCAAGCTCATTTTTATTTATCGAAGGGAACTGTTGAAGTGAAATTACTTCGGCGCTTTTTGGCTGCCAAAACGCTGCGTTTTTCGTCGCTTCATTTCGCGACATTAGTTGGCATGTTTGCCTTTTCTTGTGAAGCCAATGCGCGTCGGCACTACCTGTGAAGAACTTCTCGATCAGCGTCACTGGTTTGTTTTCCGGCAGTTATGTACGACGTTCTAGGTGAGAGAGGAAGTGAAATCAGCAGAGGATGCTGCAGCACCGGCAGAAAAAGCGGTCGAGGAGAGTGGTCATGAAGAGGCGGCTGAAGGCACAGACACTATCACTACGTCGGCCACGGTCCCGGTCGGCTTTCTTATACTATCTTTTAAGCAAGCACATTGCTTCAAGATGTATTCATCACTTTGTATGTAATGAAGACTTGCCCACCTTTCTTCTTATTTGCAATTTTTGATCATCGTGTGAACTGCACGAAAGTGTGATCTGCATACTTCGTTCTTTTTTCTTGCTATTTGTCTTCCACTTGCGGGGATCGGTCAGCGTTTTGCTGTTCGCTTATTTAGAAAGGTGTGCGTATGGTTTAGCGATTTCGTTTCCCAGGGAAAATTCGCGGGAAATAGTGCTGAGCACAGCCATCTGAGAATTTCCGAACTTTGTTGCAGTATCATCTCTCCGTTCCTGTCTCTCTGCCCCATCTCAATTTCCCTCTGTCATATCACATCGCGTCTCTTGTTAGGCGGGACAACACATAGCGGGTCGCGCACTAGAATGCAAAAAAGAAATGAGCGAAGTAAGGTGGCATCCGTTTGGACGTATAGGTATAGAAAACGTCTGTTGATGAGAAAATAAGTTCTATAGTCATCATTGTTTCAGACTTAGAAACATTAAGACCTCTTCTCCC
>JAARMF010001694.1:9888-33003 GCA_022844705.1 Toxascaris leonina
CCCCCCCCCCCAAAAAAAAAAAAAAGTTTAAAGCTTCTACTCATAAAATTTCACAAAATGTTCAAAAAGCACTCAAAAAAAACCGTACAAATGCAGCCTAAAAAACTCTAGGTGCTGACTGAATTACAACCCATAACAATAACGCAGATAATGAGCACTACTTCACTTTAATCACGCTAAAACATCGGGTCTTATTGACGAAATGCCACTCGACGTAATAGTCGCGATATCGACTCATCTGCTACTAGCGGTTGCCTTTCGTGATTTCTTCGCCTTGACTCGTTGAGCACTCATCTCATTCAGCAGTTTTTTGACAAATTCTTCACTCAATGAGTCGCCAAAATGTAGCGTTAGCGTTACGTGTAGTCCTAAATAAAACCTCAACAAATATTACATAGCTGAATATGCGCTCAATGGAGTTTTTGGTTATTCGATTGCAAAATGAAAATGGAAATACTTTTTCGTAACAACGAGAATTGCGAACGTAGAGGAGAGAAAGAACGGCAAGGAAGAAAAATTTCTTTAATAAAATCAGTGAGCAAAGTGAACCACCACGTTGGTCAATTCATAGTCTATAATAAACAGCCCAAATTTGACGACTTATCGATGAAGAAGCTAAAAACGTTGAATAATTCTACTCCACCTTATTTAAACTCTAAACCAATAGAGCACTCTTCTTTGTAGCTATTATCTATTTATGCAAATAACCAACGAATGTCGTCGTATCTTCTCTATCAGTAACCCCTCATTTAAGGCAAAACTCAACTAAAAACATCTAGCCAAGGGTTGTCTTCGCTTCACAAAACAAAACCACAAACAACCACAATACCTTCACGTTTCTGCAGTTCACACTTTAAAGGTTGATAGCCAGCCTTCTCAATTCTGTCTAGAAACCACTTGTGCGATCTCTCCGAGGCTATTTTAAAAACCTGCTCGGCACTCAACCCTTCAATTGACTGCCGAGGCACTGCCACTCGGCCACAACTCAAATCGAACACCTAAAAGCATCAGAATTACTGCCATAAGCAATGCAGCACTTAGCCATTCTCAACAACAAACATTCTGCAATCGATGATTGTTGTAATTCACTGAATTTAACCCAAACCAAAGGGAGATTTGGAAGGGACAGGTCACCTTTAACAGCTCATAACCATCTCTTAGTATAGTCTTCATCTGTGAGGAATACTTTCAGTTTTTTAATATCCCACTGTCGCTATACTCGAAAGAAATCTTTCTGGTTTTGGACTGAAGAATCATTTTCCTTAGTTAAAAACAAGCATTTAGTTCGCAAATTGTGCTTTAAATCTAAGCACGAATTGTGAATGAATTATCTGAAGATTTTAAAATCATTATCCGCAAATTTTTTAACATCCTAGTTAGTACTGTGCTCTTCAACTCAATGAAAACGACTGTTAATTTCAGAAACCGTTTCAACCTTCATACCACATTTTTTCAGCACGGAAACAGTGAAATATGTCAATTTCACAGACGATAAAAACTCAGCAGTTCTCTGACGGCTACTACTGCTCGTCAGATCCTTTCTCAATCTCTTAGTTTAGAGAAAGTAAACGTCATAAGAAGCAAAAATAACGCCTCAGGTAGAGGTATTTTTGTGGTAAATGAAACAGAGCAGTCGTTATACTTTAAGTATGAAATCAATATCAGCATCCGCATCGACTTTTGGCCAATCCTGCTCGGTCACTGCCTCATTCCTTTTACGTCTCGTTTCGTCGATCGCTGACACCGAACATAACGCAGACCACAATTCGGCAGCTATGTGTGGCGTAAACACCTCAAAACACATCTCAAGTTGTATGCAACCAACACGCTTATATGCTTCTGTCGATTCTTAAAGGACAACAAATTATAAACAGATACATTCCTTCACGTTTCTGAGCTTGATACATCCCATAGCTTACGTCATCAATTTCATAGGCAGAGAATCACTGCCTATTTGGCCTATTTATCAATGCTCACAGCTATTTGAGGCCTCTTCTGTAAGATTATTCAGTGAGTTTTCAGTTGGGGCAGATGCCATCGATCAGAGATTAGCTGAAACGATCAAATCTGCATTTATTTTCCCTTAAAACTAATTCGCAAGTAATAAACACTATTAAAGCTAGTTCTTCCAACAAAACAAGTCCTTCGTGTACCTTCAAGCGTTGTTTATCTACGGTCATGCACAACCGCTACTGCAAAAGAATATGGGAATAGGAGACATTGCAAAACATCCCACGGGTAATGTAACTGTACAGATTTATTTGCAAAATGCCTTAATATTGGAATTCAATGGCACATGAATGAGCATATCGCCATGACAAGTTTTCGAGGATGTTGCCGTTCATTATGTACCGCTCAATCCCAAGTATCTTTAGCTGTGAGCAAAATTTGCCCCTCACTATTCCTGAGTCCACAGATCAATATTCTGAATAGAACTCAGATTATTAATTCAAATGCTGTCAAAGGTAATTTCAGTTAGCTGTTTCCTTCCCGAAGGCCTCAAACTCTCTTTGTCTGACTGGAAGAGAAGAAATGATCAGTTGTTCATGCGTGCCTTCATTAGCGTTATATTGGTCTCTTCTCAGACGACTCTTACCTAAATGAAAGGCAACAGCATACCTGCATCATAATAACAAGCGCATGTACACAACGTTCCACCTCCACGCTTTGCCCAAACAACGACGGCTCTGTCTTCTGGAAACGAAATGTGCCATAACACAGCTTATGCTGAATATCCTATCAGTGGCGAAGGTCGTGAGGTAATGACATCTGTTCAGTCCCTGTAATTAATGTGTTCTCAAGCCCCCCCCCCCCCTCCCTCCACTCGACCACCCATTTAGCTTAGCACTTTCGAAAGAAAATAACCTCCACAGGTGTGCCGAAATAGCATGTGATAAACAAATCGCAAAGGAAAGGCTTTTAAGCAAAGAAGGCCAAGTCTGTTCTCCGTCAATATGAGAGCAATCTTTCAATGAAGAGAACTAATATTGGAAACGACGACTCAGAGTTATAAGATATAAGAGCTAGTCCTTATTCAGAATGCATACTAAAAAGGTTCTAAACAATGAACCCACTGCTGTATTCTCAGCAAATACGACCAACATTCCTCTTATAATAATCGTGCCTACTAAGCTAGAAAGCAGAAGGCAAACATCAACGTGGGAACTTTCAAATTACCCGCAATGAGTTGGTTAGTGCAATAAGGCGAGCAATAGCCGTGTTATGCAAATGCAGCACCTCGAGCAACATCGAAACCTAGAAATCACATTGCTGAAAATGGAAAGAATCTATGAATCATTAACATACATATATATACTGCTTAGGGGATAAGCACAGAGATGCAGCATACCAAGATGCAACAATATCTCTTTTAAAGGCCCACAAAATTATGGAGCGTTTCACTGAACGGAACCAAAATACGCTTCGACATGCTGCAGTATATTCGTTAGCAGAACAGATCACTTTATAGATCATTTAAAAGCTTATAAAACAATTGAAAAAAAAAGCTCATAGCAAAGAATTTCCCAACCAGAACTTCAAAACTTCGCATTCTTTGAGCTTTTTTTTCTGTGACGCTATGCCTAACCTGGACGGCTCTCTGCGTCACCTGTATTTTTTCGTTTTTTCACACTTCCTCTATCTTTGCATCACGCTGGAAATTAACTTCGGCTGGCAATAACTCTAACACGATTTANTCACACTTCCTCTAATCTTTGCATCATGCTGGAAATTAACTTCGGCTGGCAATAACTCTAACACGCCATAAATATCAGCAATTAATGCCCGTTAGAAGGTGTAATCGCCTAAAATGAACATCTAACCGCCTTCGGACTTCCACTTACGGCCATCAAGTGGCATTTGGAGACTCAAAAACGAAAGAATGGATACAAAGTTGCCGACTCATTTTGGAATTGTGCACAAAATACATGAAAACAATACACCGAAACTTAGTAAAACATAGCTGAATATATTCCGAAAATATCAAAATTTGAATAAAACACCTCATTCTGTTTCCTCGGAAATGCAGACTTTCCACTGTTTGCGATACAAACGAATTACAGGGATAAAATCAATGAAAAAGAAAGGAAGCATAGTTCAAGTTCAACAAAACCAACGTTTCGAACGGCATAGTTGTACACCTCACAATAATGTGCCTCCGTATCACTGTCTGCCTTTGTACAATCCGGCAACGACCCACTACGCTGAGTGACATATTCATTGACAACCCATGAGACTCGGTCCAACCACCTTCTCAGACCTTTCATGTCTGCAAGCAGCAAACAAGTGACAACTTAAAAATCGCACTTAAAAGTGACCGATCGCAGCGGTGGTCGACTCTATTTACCCATTCAGTGAATAATTCAAATAAAGATGCAACATATTAGGTTCAGTAGGTTAATAATCTCAAAACTGCCAGTCGCAGAAGCAGGAATAAGTGAAACAGTAGTGAGATCACTGGACATTTCATTGTCCACTGATGAGACAATAAAACGAATATTTTTACACTTCGGGGAAAAAATGTAAAGTTTTATCTATGAGCTCATTTTAAGTGAAAAAGAGAAACATCCGTGTATTTTTTCATCAAACGCGTTGAAAACCTTTCGTCCATCGAAGCCTCACAAACCTCTCTTCCTTCACTTCTTCCTCACTCTCAAATCTCTCCTCCCGTCCCTCCCCCCGTTTCGTTGGACTGTGATTGATGCGTTTTGTTCAAAGATAACTACAAAAAGCACCATCCAGATTTCAGATCCTGATGAGGCAATTTGGCAAGGCCCCGTTAAGTGGCTTGTAGCTGTCATAAAAAGAGGAAAATGGAAAAAGAGGAACCTGCGTCACCCCAGTTAACTGGAGCTCGAGGTGCAGCCGAGCTAAGCAGTTGCAATCTTGTCAGATCAATCCCATCACGATCAAGAATCAGTAACGGCTCCACTCCATTATGCTTTGACTTCGACATCTTTTCATATTGCATGATCACCTCACCTCCGTCGTTCTTTTCTGCGAAACTTGACCCTTAAAGTAAACGAAATTGAGCTGCACCTTACAGGTGTGCACATATCACAATCCACATCCTACGAAATTCTGCATTCCTAAAGCAAGACTCGAATTGAACCATCAGGTATCAAACATAGTGAAAATGAAGTGATTCGAAAGAAAGTTTTCGCTAGGAAGCAGAGAACACAGCATCTTTTCTAGTCTGAGCTAATAGAGTACAAATACAGATAAAAAGCGCAACGATGCAAAGTACAAAGTACATTAGCCATTACGCAAGGAAGAAGCAACGTTTAAAAACTTCACGATATAGGAAGACTCGTATAACACTGATTTAATTCCTGAGAAAAAAAGTAATGCAGCAAAAATTTCAACTACAGTATATTCTGGTCGTCGCCATGCTATCTCGAGCAAAAGCTCCCTAAAGCAAAACGGCTTGATTCTGTTTAGATAGCAAAACTTAAAATAAAAACGAAAAAACGATCGACGGATAATTTTGTAAAATCGGAACCTGTTTGGATGACATTCGCCTCAGGTACGTATTTGCCATTATCAGTACGAACAAACGTTCGTCCACGTACCACTCCTTGCGGCAACAATTGATCAAACGGTTCAGCGAATGTAGTCACACCGATATCATTCAAAAAATACGAGATAAAACGTGCGAAAAACATGTGCACTGCGGCTGCAATAAAAATAAAAATAAAAAATAAATAAACAAAATAAACAAAATAAACAAATTACCAAAATTTTGTATAAAACTCCCAAAATGAACCCTACCACACTCTCCTTACAATAAATCAAAACACCGGATGCTACTTGTGAATCCTACAATAAAATTCATCTTAATTACGAAAGCAAGCTCAACAATTCCAACACGATCAAGCAAATACCTATGTAAACACGAATAACCAATGAACAACTCAAAGACACCAACTCTTTTCGCGTTTCCTTTTCTACCATTTACCAGTGGAAAATTTGAAAGACAGCAAAAATTTGATCGCAAAGGAAAAACGGCGAACATTTGATCATTTCTACAATTGCGCTAAATAATGCAACTTTCAACCAATTTACTCTAATAAATTCATCATAAACAAATAACATCTTGAGCATTTACCATGTTCAATGCCTCCTATGTAAACATCGACCGGCATTTGAGCGAGTTTGTCTGCACCAATAAGTTCTTTGTCGTTCTTCGGATCGAGATACCTTAATGAGGAAAGATTCTTATGCTATAGAGGATAGCTCTTACATTCTGCACCTCTTGTTCTTACAAGTATGAGAAAATTTCGCTAAATTTATCAGCGAAAGAAATATGAAACAATAGTCAGATATATTTTGAAGAGAGATTTCCGCTATTTATATAGCCATCCCCCTTATTATACAAGCCTAACTTCTCTTATTATAAGGCATCTTTACTTTGGCTGAAATACATCTTCCTCGAAAAACAATGCTTTTATGAAGATGTGCATATAGCATCATTATTGACAGCCTTTCAACGAATGCCATCGCAAAAACAATAAATTTTTCAAATATGAAAACAGAGTTCAAAAACTAAAATTTCATTTGCATTTCATTGAACAAACTTTCCACTCATACTAGTGTACGCGAAACTTTCCTTTGTGTGGAGGGAGGGAGAGGAAAGGAGGGGGGGAAGGGGGGGGGGGCAGTTGCTTAGAAATGAGATGACATTACTCCAAGAAGTAGTGGAAAAAACAGAGGCACATATAGTTTGTCTGCTCCTTCAGCATAGAAAGTGTTTACCTCAGGATTTTTTCCCACCTTATGATGATGCAAAAAGAATGCGAATTCTGTAGTAAGCGTGTTTTGAATCTTGAAGTTTATCCTCCTCCCAGGCTCGCAATAGGCTAATTCTTAGTATGCTACGTTAAGCTACGACGCTAGACAAGCTGCAGCCATCAGACGTATTTTCAACTTAGTTGAGAAGCACTTATATTACAAAGCGCATTTCAAAAAGAGCGGTGCACCATTAATTGTCATATTTGCCGCCAATCAGTGATAACAACTCCACTGCAGAAATGCTCTTCTAAATCTCGAACGAAAAAACTCAGCAAATCTTCGGAGAAAAAAAAGAGGAAAACCTCTCTTCAGTTTCGGATCAATTTAAAGGTTTCTAAAAGCAATCCCTTCATACAGATCATCAATAAAATCATCGAGAAAGAAAACAACAGGAAGCATTATGAAATTTTTACCTCAGATAATACCAACTCGAGTCAAAGAACGTATCTAACGTGTCAGTTTCCCGAATACCAAAACCACCTGGTAGCCTGCAATTTGAGACTAAGTAGTGAAGTGTCCCATAATGCACGGCATATTGTTTGCTCTTTGTAAACGGATATCAAAAAGTAACACCTGGAATCAACCTTGCGTAGAAAGGAAGGAGGGGTGGAGGGTAGAGTTTGACCTCTTTAACGAAGCTGCTTCCCATTTGATTTCATAAAACCGAGTTTTCATGACCCCTTTTTCATTACAAAAAAATTATAAGTTTTTGGAAATTTTGATAAAGTTTGAAATATCGACGCCTTTGATACAACCAGCACAAAGGCAATATTTGCGGTTTCAGAGGATGCGACCTACAAGAAAAGGCAAGCAGGTTCTCGTTGCGCAATCCGCTTGAACTATTAGGGTATCTGTTATTTTGCAAAGTGTTTCATCTCTACTAAGCTCGAACCCAACAGTATTGGCAATGGACGAAGCCTGAAAGTTCATGTAACAACAAAGTCGGAAGAAGGAGGCAAGCATTTTTCGAACTCGAACCCAAAATAGTTTGAATACAGTTCTAAGAATTCTGTAAAATCGATACGATAGATCTCGAATGGGAATGTGAAGAGATGGAAACATTTCAAAGTCAGCAAAGTGATTTTTACTCAGCAAAAAAAAGAAAAAAAAGAAAAAAAGGAAAAAAACGTTGAAAAAAATAAACATTAAAAATGCGTTCATGCTCTTACAAATAAACCATTAAAGTAATAATTTACAACAACTTCGGCAATAAAATCTTACTCTATTTCCAAAAATAAAAAACTCGAAGATACTAAAAAATAGCTTTTTTGGCACCATTTCAGTAGCAGACACCAATCAACGTCGAGAACTAATTCACGATTTATTCAAATCTCTCTCCCATCCACTCTACTCCAAAAATATGTCGACAGATTGCTAGAAGCATCAGACGTACTTCTGTTCGATTATATTGCTTTTGAAATATATATAAGATGAGGATATCGACTTATAAATGCTTATTGCAAATGAGCAGTCAATTTCCCCAGATTATTTATATTGCAACAACTCACTATAGTTCATCTTCCTTTCCTTTACCTGAGGGATATATCACTGAATATTCGAACAATTTACAACTACATCGAGTGACAAGAAATGAACTCAAAACAAACCGATCACAAATGATCCTTTGTGGGTGGGTGGTTGCGGCAGCAATAACGGGCAACTCATGATCCATAACACGAACCGTATGCTTGTGCTCGGCATCTTCCGAAAGCAATACCGGTATCGGCGTTCCCCAACGTCTTTGTCTCGATGCCACCCAGTCAAGGAGTCGTTCACTCGTCTCGTACCCTCCGTATTTACCAAACTGCATAAAGCCTACTCCATGGCTTTTCCTTCTGAACACACGCCTCACCTTCCTTCTCGGAAATTTTTTTCTTCACTCCATACCAAACACTATCAAAGGACGACTTTCTTGGGGACTCCTTTAGTCATAAACATCCATCCCTTTTCCATCATCAATCAAAGAAATTATCGATCGCGGGTGTCACAGAAAACGGTGGAAAAAGTAATAATTCAGAGCTTTTCTTGTGCTCACAAGCAGCTTTTATCTACGCAAAAACAGCTAAGGAGCTTTTATCTATATAAAAGGGAGCCAACAAGGAACTAACAAAAAAAAAAAAAAAAATGACTCACAACAACGATATGAAAAGAGCTTTTGAAGAGTCTTTTATAATCATGGAACATTTAGAGCCAAAAATATACGTTGAGCTAACCTCGGCAATCTGTACAACATCTTTGTCATTTAGTGTTGACCATCTGGGAGAAGAGTTGAGTTCAACACCAAAACTGCGAGCGAGTGCCACATCTGATTCATTTTTCTCGGAAGCAATTCGAGCGTCGAGAAAAAATTCTCCTGACAAATTCTCCTCATCGGGCACGCAAATGATATGCATTTCGTGACCTCTGACAATATTCATCGCCGTTTCCTTTAGAATATCTGCAGAACGTCAATCCAGTATGAGCAAAAATGGACAGCAATGACTGCGAAAAAAAAATAAAAAAAATAAATAAATAAATGAATAAAAAATTCCAATTTACAACTAGGTTCTTAAAACTTCACCTTCATCTAAATTTAAGCTGGATAAAGCCCACCTAAAAAGTTTATTAAGATTATAGGCACAAAAACTCTAAAAGTTGTTATTTTGATTGATCATGCAACTGAGGTATAAAATCGTGAAAGAAAGCATTCAGAATCCACATTAGATGCCCCATTTATTTAAACTATGCAACACACTTAGATTAATACCTTACAAAATCGCCAAAATATCCTTTCCCTTTATTGTTTAATTTTGATTTCAACTCCTCACCATTATTTTTTATTTATTCCTCTCTAGATATATCACAAATTGCATATGCCATATTTCCCTCATCATTGGATATCATTTTGAATTTTTCTTTAACTCTATTTAATACACATTATCTTTTCGGTCAATAAGTTGTTTATTCATTTGACAAGTTAAATATAAAGCTAAAAAAGGATAAAATATAACTGAAGTCTGAAGTGAAAATTGATACCTCACCGATGGGAACACAAAAATCGTCTATTCTTCGAAAATATTACTGCTAAACAAAGGGACAAACTGTAGGAAAATGTAGAAAAATATTTATTTATTTATTTATTTTGCTCTAATATCACAAATTCCAAGAAATTTCATAAATGAACATTTTCTACTCTCAATTTTAGATTTCTCATATTTGATATGAAAAATTTTCGTGCACACTTTGCAGTCTCAGAAAAAAAACCCTAAGAATATGTGAAATAACTTTTTTTTTTTCAAAAATAGATAAAATTCGAATCACGGAAATTTGGGAACTGCATCGGACAATTGCCTTATGGATCGGAACGTAAGCAAAAACTTTTAATGTATAACACATCTCTGACGCACATATCAGCTATAGTCGTTCATTATATCTGATCAATTAGCAACGTGCTTACGTCGTGCTGTCACCATGAATCACATCATACTTGAGGTGTGTACCGCGTAAAGACCTGCATGACTCGGGGTCAAGAGGTCATCGAATTGTAGAACACACAAATATTTCCGATTAAATCCCATACCTCTTCTATGAAACACGGTCGAATTCACGCCTGCCACTTAATCAAGTGCTCAACGCTAGGACGAATACCTTTTGATAGGAAAGAGAATTTCTTGTTGATACGTCGCTGAATGAAGTGCAAAACATACATGGAAGCTGAGCGTCTCGAGTAGCTAAAGGATGAGCACTTCGAATGAAAAGGGCACGAGCATTCGCTAGACGATGTGGCTCTCGAATTCGAAGGTCAAACGTTTCGTCGAGAAGTGTACCATCAGCAGACTTCAAATAAGCACTTTATTTGTAGAAATAAAAACGGCTCCTATCCATGCTGCGTATATTGTACTTGCCTATACTTGTAGTTAGATACAAAGATACAAATGCAGCTGTAATATCATCGATTCCCTTATCGATGTAGCTGACAACCATGCCCCTACATGGCTTTTATGACCAGATTTTTTGGAACGCCTGGTGGTCAGTCTTCTGGCGATCCGTTGGGAAACCAGCCAGGAGTCGAACCCGAGTCCCTTTGCTTAGCAGGCGAAAGCTCTACCGCTGAGCTACCGACCCCCTATACTTGTAATTAAACAGACTTAATACCATCATAAATTAAAATCGAAAACTGCAGTCTGATTTATTCATGTTTTCTGCGTTAATACCCAAAAATGTCACGTATACAGTCACGAAAAAGATTTTGCAATACAATATCGATTGAATCGCAATTTATAATTATTCTTCAAATCCCTATTTTCAAAAACACTTTTGAAACGACGTACATGGGAGCACCAAGGCGAAACATACTAATGCATTTGCTTCGGAATTATGAGATTTATTCTTGTTTCCAAGACATCATAATCACTTCACATGCAAATTACATTAAGCATCACATATGCTTTATTTCGAATATAGTTGAATTACCTTAAGAGGTAGTCGAAAACGCCAAACATCACATTTTCCGATCCAATTAGCTTGAATTTCTGCCACTTCTTGCCAATGTGGCATTCTACGAAGTCCTTCCAATAGCCGCTAAAATGGAAGTAAAAATCCTACTGAACTTCTGAAATGAGCAAAATTTTTTGAGCCGACAGCACGGCTTCACTCAGTATTTATGAATTCACTTAGTGACAGCAAAATAGTGTCACTCATTAAATTGCTATCCATATACAAGAGAGTGACGGCGATTGCACAAAATTTCCTCCGTCAAAAAAAAAAAAAAAAAATCAACAAATTTGGGAATCTCATGAGTAAAACTTCCATTCAGATTAACGTTCAAACATTCGCTACATTCCTCTATCTTCAAAACTCGATTCTTCCACCTCAACAAAAACTCATCAGCAGCTAAAAATAGCGACCGATCTATGGAGAAAGTACAATGACATTCTTTCAACCTTTCAAAACATTCTTAGAAACGTCCTTGAAATTTTCTTCTTGTTTCCACTAAGGTATGAGCAGGAATGAAAGTCCGGCTGGAAGCAATTTATTCATGAATTCTTATCTTTTAAAGTCCTCCGCAAACTTTTATATGAAGCAATAAGCGTTACTGCACCTTGAAGGCATCGCTGCTTTGAACGAATACTCGATTCGGCCAGTTGAAAGGCTAGTGCTTCGAGCATACTTTTGCGAAACTTACGTTTCTTATTCATAAGCCACATCTTCACTGACTTTCAAGTAAATTATTGTTGGAAAGGAATCAAAATACAGTACATCTCCGATAGAAGCCCCCCTTTCGCCCACTCTCCCTCCGTGGACCAGCCTACCATCCCATCCTCACTCCATGACTTGAACGAACGAAACATTGTTCAATTTCAGCGGCAGTGTGCTAGGTACAAGGATAGAAAAATAGAAAAAAACCTTTTCAATGCGTGTTGCTTCTCCCCGGGAAACGAGAAGCACATTCCCGAGTGCAAATACCCATCTGATTGGACATTGGTCTTTTTTTTTAAATACAGATCAATATGACAAATACTGTTCGGAATTTGAAATGGATGTAGACTCAGTGGATCGGAATCGATTGAGTCACAACTGCACATCGATGCTCCGCTAACGAAATAAGGCCATCGGAAAAGTTAATCGCGATCCTAACCCACAAAAGCCAACGTGAAAGTCATTAGAAAGGAGCTCCCTGGATGCTTGGAATATGAAACCTAAGGCCTTCCAGTCTTTATTTTATGCTGCGACTCGACAACAGACACAGATAGCGGCTAACTGGGGAAAGCTATTGACAGAGTTCAAGCGATTTTCAGCTGTTGTCAAACTTGCATGCAGATCACTGAAATGACCTTTGAAGAGTTTTACAATAAGCTGCAATGTGGACACTATGCTTTCACTAAAAGAAGCTAACAAACGCTGCACCTTGATATCTCCACCTACTGTTCGAGCTATTTAAAGCGATTAATAATTCAAATACATCAACATAGGGGTCTTTATTCAAATAAATAAATAAATAAATAAATATTGAAGTATTTGACTGTGATACAAGCATTACATCAATTCTTTCCGTTACATTCCATCATCTGGTCACTCCAAACACCGTAATATGGAAATGAATGCTATGCATAAAGCTGCCGTTAGCAGAGGTGGGAGAAGAACCACTAAACAATCCAACTATTGTGCTAAACATCAAGGCTAACAACCTTAGCATATCTGGGTGTCTCGACAGCCCATTGCTTTAGTTTTCGCTTCTCAGCAATTGCTCCCGATCGCCATGAACGACCATTTTCATCGATCTGTTCTGCTGCCAACACAGTACAGTCGACTGGATCCCAGTTTACCTTAATCATAATACTGCAATGTGTTTAATTGTGAACTAGCACAATATATACATGAAAAGTATACAACCTTTGCCCTGAAGACAACGAACATAGATAGATAGTCAACAGAAAAAAAGCCATGCCAAAGAGGCATGAAAAGAGGGAAAACTAAGCAGAATCAGAAATTTACGGAAGGAGGATGGAATAAGTTGCCGGTTTCGAAGTTTGTATTTCATTTGAGAGGCAAAAAATAAATAAATAAATAAAGCATACTTCTGCAAGTGAACGATATACAAGGCCGTGATCGTAGAGTTTGCAAAATATCCATTGCGTCCAACGATAGTATTCCGGTGAACATGTCAAGATTTCCTGAAACAAAAAATAAAATTAAATGCTACCTTTAGCACTTAAAATTGTATAAACACAAAATTAAGAAAGACACCATCATTTAAGAAATATGAGAAAATTACCTCAGCGACATTTCCTAAATTATGCAAACGATTGACAATTAAAGTCAAAAAATGACGGCTTTCAGCTGTTTTGACATAAAAATTAAAAAATAAAAAAATTAAAAAAAACAAACGAAAAAAAAAGCTTACACGATCCCAATCGAAAATTATACCCGTCCTCAGCAACTGATCACGCATCGTTTTTATATTACTGCAAATCCATAGGCTGATAAGTGTATACATTCCATACAGAATATGAGCTTTTCAAGTTTTTATGTTCTAGCCTATTTCACTTCGCTAATTCCAAAAAAAAAAAAAAAAAACGCAACTGACTCCTCATTGTTTATCCCTTCGACCACCTTTCCCCAGTACTCTGCATCCAATTTCTAGTTTATGCACCTTTCTCGGTTCCTTGCCCCTAGCCTATTCTTTCCGACATCTATATATGTTTGCTCCGCATAATCTGCAAAATAAATTGCTCTGAAAAAACTCAAAATTGGCCCTACTTAACGGCAACCTCCGAGTCGAATATAATTATAACATAAAATAGCAAAAGGAATTGACCCTTCGCATGTGACATGCGACTTTTACTTATAAAGTGAGATCTCATACTTGGCGCATACGAGGCCAGTACTCAACTGTAATGATTTAACACCGTCTAGTTACTATTGTTTATACGACCATTCCTCCTATGGTAAGAGCTCTCAGGTGTCAAAATAAAGCAAGCTTCGGTCTCGGCGAGACTACATGCGCGATCCTGTTCCCCCCCCCCCCCCCCCCCCACCCCACACATACACACAGTAACTTTCGCAACACCTTCTTCGAAGCGTTTTGCGCCAAGATTTTAAACACAAAGCCATTTACGTTGCTGTATCGGCTATATGATCTTACACTGATCAATACCTACCTTGAATTTATTACCTCTCTCTGAATAAGGATATGTTTTTTTTAATTTCCTAGTTTTGAGGCTCATGCAGACTCCATATAGTGCATCTGTATTCGGCATGAAGCATCTATAGAGAGATTGTTTATTGGCATATTCAATGACTGCCTCACGCATTTTGTCCAAAAGTCTAACGGATCTGAAAGTAGGTCCGCGTCTGATTCACGCATATGACTCTGCAGTTGTTTACTTTTCACTGCTAAAAATTCAACATTTGTGGATGCGAAAAACCACAACGGCTCAGCTCCTTGATGCATCTTTCCAGTCATTCATTACCCAAAAGTAGAGGAAACACCAAAAAAAGGTAAATACTGCTTCAGGAATTTGCCATGTTTTACTCTAACACATTCCTCAGATTTCTTGAGCAAATGCCCAGAAAAAGGTATTCCCCTAGAATCAGTGGTAAATTCTATTCTCGCAACACTCCCAATTGATAGGGAAAAAACTCTGCAAATTTTAAACAGCAACTTTTCTTCTTATCCGCTTACTTTAAGTCGCTCGCAACCAGAATAAACTACACCTAAAAATGCAAATTGCATCACGATGACGTCATAATAAACAGATCAAGTCACACCTGTGAGTCCATTCCGCCGGATCGACTCCCCTCTCAATAGCTGCATTCTCGGCCGGCAATCCAAACGCATCCCATCCCATCGGATGAATCACATTGAACCCGTTTAATCTGCAAACATTACATCCTTAAGCCGCTATAGGTTATGAGCCCCCTCCTCAAAACGTTCCATTACCATTATTCATAGCAGCGTTATGACGTAACTACTTCTTCGATGGTACCGAAAGAAAGTAAGGTTTTCATGAAAAAAAACAGGAAATGGGGATGAATAAAGGGCAGAAGGAGGTAGAAGAGGAAGGAAGACTGGTCGAAGCGATCCAATGAGATGATGCAATATTAAAAGCAAGAATAAAAGAAAGGCGAGCCTGCGATAAGGGTCGCCGAGATCTCTCGTTAAGACCAGTACTAGCCTACACCCACCTGTGCTCTCCTAAGATCATTGACAAAGTCGATGATATCTAAAAATTTGTCAAATATGTGTAAAGCTCCAGCAACTAGAAATTTACATCAGTAGACTTCTCTCTGTCCAAAAAAAAAAAAAACAAACAAACAAACATAAATGAGGATCGGCAGGGAGCAAAGAACTGTAAGTAATGACTTGCAAAGATGCCCTCACAAGCCACTATCAAGAAGATAACGAAACGACTTTATGGCAATTTTATGGATTTTGAACGAAAAGGCGTAAAATGATTTACAACACCCTATTGTATCATCATTGTTTTCTTGTACGTCTCAACGTTGTCGCTTCGAGGTTCTCAAACTTGGTTCTTGTCTTCTTCCATCGACTCAGATGGCAAAGACATATGCTAAAACTTTAAGAAAACTTTATTAATTTATGCTAATAAATTAAAATGCATACAAGCAAAATGTTAATTTGCGCTACGAATATCCCCACAATATTTAATGTTGTGAACGTTTCACCTTGTTGCTACCTGTAATATCGTGCAATAACGTCGGATATCGTGTAGACGCGCATATGACCCATATGTAGATTGCCAGACGGATAAGGGAACATCGATAGAATATATTTTTTCGTTGCCGAATTCTAAAGAAAAAAAAAGAATAAGATAAAAGGCCTGAAAATAAAGCAAAAGGCTTATGACGATAGCAATCTTGGCGAGAGGATTTAATTTTGAGAGACGAATTTATATTGAAAAAGGACATTATTTCATAGAGATAGTTGTGCCTTTTCATAGACTGTGATGAACAATGCAAATCACTTATTGCAGACAATCATATGACAAAAAAAATTTTGGAACGATGGCGGTCAACTGTCACTCTCTCCGTCAAGAAATCTCCTCATCACCTCTAATATAACCAACGAATTTTCCAACAGCATATTCACATCCATCTCAATCAGAAATCGCCCTTCATATATCTTGCAATAAAAATCATGCACGATGCATACTGCTCTCGACACGATGACAATTATAATCATTCGAACCATCGAGCAATAATCTCGTGAAATCATTAACGCCTTCAATGTGTCCTTATTCGAAGACTGCCTCGAACAAGCCGACACCTACGTGGTTATCATTTTAAAACATCCATCAATTCAAGCACTGTACTCAATGATGTTTTTCTCAATTCGAAAATATGTTCCCTTCTTCGTGTCTGCTTGAATCGCCACGAACCCCCCCCCCCCNCCCCTTCCCTCTCCCGGCCTCCGCACTAAAACTGCAGGCCACACCTCAAAGATTGGGAGAATATGGATGTACAACTATCCACTAGTCTATTAGCTGATTCATTTATGAGCATCTCGTAGTTAAACGTTATTTTCTCAACATGATTTTATTCCGTCTACAATAATAATTTATCAACAAACGACGAATTAAAAGTGAAGAGACAAATCAATGAGAGCAAATTATTGAATAAACGATTCCAATTCTGCAAAATTTAAAATTTCCTCCCTATTTTTTTTGAACAATAATTCCCCAACATCACATAAAAATTTCCATCAATGCTTCTTTCTTATATTGCTCTATATTCGTAATTGCAATTTTTTTTTTTAACAAATGGGAAAAATGGGAAAACACGCCAGAAGAATTGACATAATGTGCTTTTTCGATTCATTTACATAATAAATAATAAGTAAAATAAGCGCAATTGCTTTAATTAATTTCTTCTATCATCAATAAATATATCTAAAAAAAAAGGAAAGTTCCGAAATCAATTTGCTATAAGCTCAAACGATTTACTTTAATCAAAAATAATATGCAAAATTAGATAACACCAAAGAAGACTTCCCTTCTTCAAGATACTTTTTAGTTCATTGTTTTACCGTTATCGAGAGAGATATCGATGTAAAAGCACTACGCATTCCGCAAGACGTTTCATAAAATAAAGCGAAGATAGATGAATAAGCTTTCATAAAATAAAGGTAAAATAGAGGTTTCATAAAATAGGTAAATATTATTATTATTTTTTCAATTATGTGGTCAAACAAGCCTTATCACAATGTCGATATTGCTGAGCAGCACAACGCCAATGACTCTCCACATTTTTCAAATCAGCAACGATTGACGTATCCTGAAATAGATGGATTTGAATTGAAATGTGCACGAAATCATTTCCTTTAAAAGGAATCAAAATCTGAGGTAATCATTTGAATTTAGGCATAAGTGGAGTGAATAAGCAATCGATAGTGATGCATTTTATCTCCGACAGAATGCGAAGTTTTATTTCTATGAAATTTGGAAAAATCTGAACATGAAACCTCTCAAAACCTAATTACTCCATATAATTTGCAGCTATATTTGAATCATTAACAGTTCTCTGATTATTTCCCGCATTAGCTAAGTATATCTCCAGATGGTTAAACACTTAAAATGAGGAAATAACGCAAATCAAACCTTTCTAGGCCATTTCAAACGTGATTGTAGATGTGAAATATTCCTCGATTGTTTGATGTAATTAATATGTGTGCCATTCCACGAATGCATAGCGCACGTCGTTCGATTGGGAACACCACCTGTAAACTCGATGGAAAAGAATTATGTCGTCGTTGATAAATCAAGTAAGTAGGCGTTATTTAAAATAAAAAAAAAGCCACTTATAGATGGAAACATTCAACGGATACAACTAGCTGGACTGCACAATATGGAAATAAATAAGGAAAAAATAATTCCATTTCTACAACTAAAGGGTTTCTTTTTTTTTTTTTTGCACAATAATTATCATGAGAATAGATTTGCACGAGTCAAAATATTTATTGATTACGAAAACAATTTTTTTTTTGGGAGGGGGAGGGGGGATTAGTTGTGTGTAGATCCGAGGAAAATTATTGGATGTGATAGAAAATGTGAAAAAAATTTATGAGGAAAAGAATGGAATTCGAAAAAAAAAAAAAGATAGACATAAGCATATCGACGATGTTCATTTAGAAAATAATATGCGCAATTATATCTTGCTGATATCGGAAGGTGGTGATGTGGTGCTTAAAATGCTTTCGGATGCTTCTATTTCTCGCTAGATGCAAGCTTCTCATGAATCTTAGCTTCTACGCGTATTTCATTTCCACCATCAATATGCATTCCAAGAACGAACAAGCAATCGAAGAGTATTGATTTCGGCTTCGACGCTTAACTGAATTTATTAATTCAATGGCCTTTTCTACTTGTTGAAAAAGTGTTTCGCGATGAACTCAAATTAGACAATGACAAAGGAAATAAACAAGAAGTGAGAAAAATTTACAACAAACGTTGTATGAAAGTTAAATTGAGAGTTGCGGTAAAATGCATTTGTGCTCATAGCATGTAAATCGTGTTAGTCACCTCAATTCCGGACTACCCAAATTTGTCATTTTCGCCTTAGCTACTCCAGTTGCGCTAATTTTCGCTATTCTTTTTTATGTGAAAAATTATGAAAAATTTGATAATTTTATTGCATATTACAATAGAAACGATGGAAAAGTTTTGTCGAATACATAAAGATATATTAAATGAATAAATAATGTAAAAAATTTGCGATTTTTCATGTTTATTAAAAAGTGTCACTGATCCGCTGCCCAATGAGAATACGATTTCTTTTTTTCTTTTTTTTCGGGAAAATATTCATTCGACCCAATACCGACTCTAAAATTCAGCTCGTCAAAACTAATTCATCGTTCCCGGGCAATTAGCTCATAGAACCTATCCCCTATACAAAGCTATACATTTCTTCCGCTTTTTTACTTCAGTTTTACTTCAGGCCCAAATCGATTTTTACTTTAGTCGAACTCTTCAACAACTATTTACATTTGTGCTAAAAAATTTAGTGAAAGAAGAAAAGCTCAGGTGACCAAAGTGCAAACCACAGCGATGATAAACCCTTGAGGCGTAAAAGATTATTCAGCATTTTTGTGGTGTTCAGCTTAATAGGCTTCAATTGCTGATAATACGAGCATATTTCCTGCCCTCAAATAGATACGGCAAAATAGCATGCTCAATCCCTAAATCGCCTGACGTGACTCAAAAATTTGGCAACTGCAACGTAACACTGTTGGTGTAGCTAGCGATGGATGCTTTTGAGTCTTTATGCAACGAATTTTGAAATATGACCATATCAGCCCTTTCGTTCACGATGGCAAAGGCCAATAAATTTTGAGAAAACATCTGTAGAATATTGTTATGAAGTGTAGAAACAAAACATTACACAATTCCAACTCAACTAATAATCTTGGCAGGTATTCATCTTTTGTGTCATAATTTTAGTGCATAGGTGCATTTCATCACGAGCTCCGATGCGCCGCAACGCATTGAAATTTTATAGGCGTTGCTCTTTTTTTTTCGATGCGTCCGTTACGCAGTTCCATCTGTATTTTTCCGTATCGAAGTGTTGTGCGGTGGAATGATAGAAATTTAGATTTTTCATATCGATTATATTCACTTAAATTCAATTCTTATTCGATATAGATCAACTTCTTCAGCTCAAGATATGATGTAATTGAGATGTGGTGTACGTTTCGTCGTCGTTCAATCACGCTCTCTCAAATCGTGTTCTCTCATTCGAAAAAGAATGCAATTTGTTAAGATGGAACAAAGTGATTGTTCCATAGCTTGGTTTTCATTTCTGCTTCTTCATGGGAGGGAGAGGGGTGTGAGGAGAGGGGGAGGGCTAGAGGGGTGGGGGAGGGAGATGAGTAAGGAGGGGGAGGGGGGGGGGGNACCAAATCCGGCAGCGATCCAGGACGTGCTGCAAACCACTCTCATGCTCTCTATCAAGTGTGTGCCCAGTGATATGGTTCATTTGCATGAAGGCAGGCTCAGTCAAAACTAGTGCATAATTTGGCACACTTGCGTGCGATGTCTCGAGAGCTGCATATTGCCATTTTCGATCCGATTGATGCTAGAGGTCATAGGTTAATCTGATAAATTTCCCATGTTTTTCGAAATAAGGCTACTTCGACGATGCAAAAATTCCACTCATTTTTTTCTGCTTGTGGAATCTATCTTGTAATGGCTAAGTGGCTCTTCATAATTCTTGTAGGAGGGATGAATCCTTCATGCAACGCTTATGTAAGAGGTCGGATCACTTGAAATATAAATACATTGTGCGTTTATATTTCTTTACACTTCACTGAACTAGCTAAGTGCTGTTTATGGGAATTACGGAACTAATATTGTGCTCGTAGAGTTGATACGTCTTCAGATGCCTGGGGAGCTTTTAAATAAATATGGCTATTTCAGTAAGAAAAAGGAAGTCGTGCGTTTTATATGCTTCGGAAGGATGCTGCCATTCGTTTATAGCGGAGATGATGGCGACCATGAAAAAGAGGATCATGAACGGTGAAATTTTTCAAAGATTTCTGAGTGTTTTCTCCATGATGTTAGTGAATTTGATGTTCCCTATTATAGTCACAAGATGGCTGGGTTACTATGTTATGCTGCGATTGTGAAAAATTATATACGTTTGTATAAGGCGGCAAAATGTGACGTCATATATAAGGATATAGTGCCTTCGACTTTTGCTTGCTTATTATGTAGATCATTTTTTTCACAATTTATTACATTTTGGTCCAAATCCAGGACGAAAACAGATTTGGCAATTTCAGCGGATGTAGCGTTGAATATTTCCAGTTAAATTCGAACAACAATTTTCTTAGAATTCATCGGCAAACATATTCCCGCAGTGGGCTGTGATTTTTTTTTTTTTTTTTTTCCTTACCTTGCAGCAGTGGGCGAGATGACAGCTAATACACTTCCGGCTAAGCCATCATTTTTGCCTCAAGTCGTGCGCTACAGCTAACGCCACAAGATGTTAATAAGAAATATAGTTGTTTGATACACATCGTGTCAGGCTCATATGTTTGCGTATGTATATGCCTATCTATGCGGCAGTTTCAGCTGAGGATTCACAGAAGCGGAAGTTGTGAAATTATTATTTAAACGGCTATGCGATTCTCATTATCAGTGGAAAAGCGCTTGAAAGTGTGCAAAAATTTGAATGTGAAGCAAAAATTGAACAGTACATCATAACTTGTCATCTTGTCACATAATGTTTGGGAAGTTATATTTGCTGCACGGTGACTCAACGTCTGATTGATCTACATTACCTCAATTTCAAGATATTTTTGACCATCATCTATGAGCAGAAATGTGGATTGTTGTTGAGGTAGTAATTACCGAGTGAAGCTGTTTAGTTCTCGGAGAAGGCGCTCACGAAGTCGTTCGAGGTCAACTTCACATTCACGATCACGCTCAAATTCGAGGAATCGGTCACGTTCTGGGTCAAGATCGCCACGTCGTTGCAGAAGTAATGATTCTTTTATGAGCTTAGATCAATTGCGAGTAAATTTTATTGTTTATTATAAATCTACACTGGGTGTCGGTGTCGGTGTCGGTGGGCAATTGCTGAGCGGTCGTGTTTCCTGCCGCTCAGCTCGACGTGGTGGAAGGGTCGCGAAAGGACCGTCAGATATGACGGTTGCCTGCGAATATGCAGAATAAGCAGGCGTGTACCAACCGACGGCGAAATTCATCAGGGTGTGGCTGGTGTTGGCGGTGGCGCGCCAACACTCAAAAAATGGTCACATTACCCAATGACGGTTTCGCATCACGGCGAGTACGATCCGCCGAAAAAGATCGCAGCCCCTGCTGCCTTGCAGGTACTTCGTGGAAGAAGAAAGGCTAGGAGAAGGAAACTCCGAATAACCGAAACCTACGTCGCCAGCAGGCCGGCCACCAGGCGATGTACTACTGGCCACGGCAATATGGAAAGCAAGAACGCGGCAGACTGCCAATAAGATGGGGTTTCGACTTCTACATGGCACTGCTAGGACGCGGCGAGTTCAGGATCGAGAAAGATGGAAAAATTGCCAGCTGCATCGATGGAGACAACGACGAAATCGATGAAATCACAGCTATTCAATGTGATCATTTGTAAGCGGTGAAAAGGCCTGCTCGCCTGGCCAGCGGGGTGGCGTCACTTATGGGCTACAACAATGCAAAACCACGGGTCTCAGTACCCTAATGAAAGCGCATTGTGACCGGCAGCGTCATCGACGCTCGATAGTCCGGTCAATCAAGTGATCAAGTGATTATTAATCTATTTTCTCTTATCTCAGTGGAGAAATTTGTTATTTCAGAATCGGGTGCTTTAATCTTACATCATCTAGCACGTTGTCACCACTTCCTGTCACCTTATTTGCGTACAATTTTGCCTTAGGGTTCGAACTATCTGCGTGAGCTATTAAGAATACCCAAGATACCAGTGGCAACAAAAGGAAGCGAGTGCACACCTTAGCTTATAAGCAAGAATGAAGGAAGGGATGAAATCGTCACTCATAGGCGGCGTCAAATGTTAAACAGGTCGAAGATGCTTTACTGATGCGCTTAAATTCTTCGATCTTAACAATAAGGGCTGAGCTTTTTGGGTTGCCCATATTGGTTCAGAAAACTCGGCAGCCGATACTGTGTTTGAACATTGCATTGGACAGTCAGATAGTTTAGGTAGTTTTTACATATAATGCTGCATAAACCGCCAGGTAAAGCTTTTCTTATGTGTAAGATATCGAAGTTGTGAAAGGTAAAGCTAGTTGCGAAATGTAAAGGCGTTGAGTAAACTAGATTTGGTAGTAGTGAAAGGGATAGAGGAGGGGGG
>JAARMF010001695.1:0-35607 GCA_022844705.1 Toxascaris leonina
TTGAATTTATATATTTTTTATTTTTATTAGCAGATGGGTAACATAACATTCAAGTAAGTGATACCTTGGACAGGAATGCATCGTTGAAAGTCGTTCTTGACCTATCGGTAGAGAGATATAAGCGGAAAGAACTGTTGTACGGAAGTCTTTTCCCATGCAGCATCACAAACTAAAAGTTGAATATAAGTGACCATTTGAGATAAATCACGGTTGCGTGAATCGCATAACTAATGGATAGACCATAGCCGTTTCCGGATAAGGCCGACATCTATTTGAAGGAAGTTGTGCTTCAATGCTGAACCATATTGTTCCTGTGATGTTTGTAGGAATTTGCGAGTGCGAGGGGAGAAAAGTGAAGAGGGGCGACTGACATGCTGACCTATCAAGAACCACGGCAAATTTTAGATGGATGATAAATCTCCAAAGTGAAAGAGATGGTCACATGGTCACTTCTCAGGAATTTTAATTACAAAAATTTATTGCTCATACAACAGAAAAAGAGGTCAGACAGCCGAAACAATAAGAAATTTAAAAAATAATAAAAATGGATGAGGAAAATAGTTTCCCGAGAAAAATGGTCGGATTTCTTAAAAATACGTTGGGGAACTAAACAAACATATAACCAGAGAAGACGAATCTTGCTCTCTGCTTAATAACGTAAATAACAAGATATGAAGACTCTCTTGAGGGAAACTTTCAATCGAGTATGCATAATTTTTATTGCTCGGCAAACGAAGTGTCAGGATTATACTTCAAGCCTTTGACTCAGATGTTTAAGTTATCTGAGGCGTTCTATTCGCCTCAGATGGATATTTAGCTCATTCTGTTGGCGTTTTCTGATGTATTTCATATTCAGATGAGCACGTCCTATCTTGCGAACATCTATTTGAGTTTGAAAGCTTTACCCTTATCTTTTGATAACTTCGGCTATAAGTTTCTTTTGAATTCATCTCTATAACGAAACCAATGCATATTCATGGGTAATATTTCAACCGAAATAAGTTTTTTATAAATGTTTCTGAGGTATGAAAAGAGAAGAGTATAACCTGTTGACCAACTGAGGTAAAAACACGAAGGTTTAGAAAGGGCATTATGCGCAAAGGAATTGATTCAATGACGGATTCGATCAGAATAGCGCTACCGGCTGAGATACCGTCTCTGATTACAGCAGTCAACCTCATGTCAGATGCTTCCATAACAATCAAACGTCCACCAGTTAGCTCCATCAACAACGACTTCGCCTGACCTGAAGTCACAATTTTCACTGAGTTCCCCAACATCAATTACGATTGAAGCTATTTTAACACATAATTTTAACAGTATGAAAATGACAGAGCAAACTCAAGCGTCTCGAGGATATCGGGAAAACGTCCATGCAAAAGAAAATGCGCAAAGCGGTTCCCGTACGCAAAATGTTTTCAACATTGCCAATTCAAGAAGCGAAAATATCTGAAAGGTTCATGGGATGAGCGATAGAACTGCAGCCTACATTTTTTAAATTGCGGCCTGCCGGGAAATATCCTCGCGAAATCACTCGAAAATTGAAATAAACTTCCCCCCTCAGCTGCTTCTCCCCCGGGGCACCTTCCAATCACTGGGAACCTTTGTCACAGTGAGCAGTTAAAAACGAACCTCGCGAGTGAAATATCAAAGGCACTCTTCGTGCGTTTTCGAGAATAATTGCATTCTGGGAACGTCGTTCCTCATCGCAAATCATTTGTAAATTAAATGGTGTCTCAACCTTGAGAAGACTTCTTAAGTGGTCCAAAATTTCCTGAAATAAACGAACAATCAGGCTAATCCGAATTCAACGTAAGCTATTGAGATCAGTTCAGAAATATACTGCATGAGTTAAGAAAATCCAATTATATGTTATCATCGGTTTTTTGCTGAGCACTTCTTAGAAGATGCTCCTTTCAGTGTATAGAAGGCATTTTGATGTAATTTGTATTTAGATTCTCAACGGTACGGATGAATGTCAGGTCATCATTCTGCAACACTCTTTCAGAAAGTCATTCATTTTTATACAAGATAAATAAAAATTATACCACTCAAAATGCGTTTAGGATATGAGAAGAACATAAAATGCTTTCTCTTGTAGAATATACCTTCCTCAGAATCTGGGGAATATAAGACCCGGCCTCAGATGGTTCGTGGCAACATTTAACACGCATAGGCGAAACACGCCTTTTCCCGTTTTACAAATTTGTGCTTATAGACAGGANCGAAACATGCCTTTTCCCGTTTTACAAATTTGTGCTTATAGACAGGATGAAGTTCTTGAGATTCTGGTACAGCCAATCACATATGGGCTCTCAATGTGGATCTCGATTATGTGAAAGTATTGAGTATTTAAAAGAAGGTGGAACAGACTTGTCGATGTTTTGGAGAAAGTGCAGAAAGATATTCGATGGCGATCGCTCCGAATAGACAGTATTGGGGACATCGAATCAACTCGTCGTCCAACTCAGCTAACTGTTCATCCCAATGCACTTTCTCACCGCCTTAAGCAAACTCAGCTGGCACTATGAAATTCTCAATCGAGCGAAAGGGACGACCAAAGAAGGGAAAGAATGAGAAGGAGGAAGAAAAAACGGATTATGGAAATCTTTTTTTGCGCCCTCGATTGTCGTTATCGTTTAGGAAAAAAATAATAAATACAAGATTTCAGCCAGAAAATCAGAAGTTAGGGCTGCTCTCAACCTGCTGTAAATTACTGCACATGAAATTCTTGAGATTTCGGCCCCATTTTGAGCAACGTGCGACAAAATAAAGCACTGCAGGAGCACCACACGAACGAGGGCTCTAATGACTCGCCGTTATGATAAGAGGTGGTGGCAGTCACGAAGCATTGAATACTTCAGAACCGTGAGGAAGAGCATTTGAGAGTACCAATGTGTACCTCTTTCATTCTGCATGATATTCCAATTTTCGTGAAAGAAATAAAAGATAGAAAAAAATTATATATTTACCCAATGCACCGATAAGCCTTTGAGCTCTGTTCATTCTCTGCTCGCATGAGTGGATTTGAGCGAGTAGCTCTTGTTTTCGTTGGCTCATGTGACTGAAACTATCGCTCAACGATTGCAGTCGCTCGGTCACTTCCTAAAATTGTGCTAATTTTAATCTAGTCTTCCAGTCTCATTTAATTAATATCAGTTTCGATGAACTTTAATCCACGTTGATCTATCCCAACATGTCTTTCTTCCGAGGAAATTTATAAAAAATAACCTATTTCCGAAGTATCTCGTGGCTCTTCAACCACTATGCATTTCGCAGAATAGCCATATTCTTAAACAGAAACGGAAGGAGAGAGGGTACATTTGTCCAATTCAGCATGACTGAAATGTTGAAAATGGGGAAACAAACGCTTGTCAAATTCTTTGATTTAGTTATAGCATTTCGCTGAGTCGGGGGAGCTTACTAGGTTTCTCAAGCTGCCTTATGAAACCATAAGAAACACACAACAAGATATGAAGATACTGACGACGTCTAAAAATGAAAACATTCAAGTATCTAGTGTTGATAAAAAATCCAAATCGAGATGATACACACATTATCGGCGCGCTGTTGGCCGTTCACTCCTCTCAAGGACGAGAAGTCAAACTGGGCTAATTTCGCTGCGAAAGCATTGAGATTTCTAGCTTCCACACTACCAGCTGGAATTTGATTCCATATCCAAATGACTGGAAAGGAAAATGAACTTAATATACCTATTTTGGTCGAAAACCAACGTTGTAACTGGAAAGGATAAAATCGGGAGAGTGCGTTGAATGGGGTATACGCAAAGATGCTATCGAACGGGACGTCGTAGCAGTCTTTCACTATTTTAAAGCGTAAGTGGAGATCAAATTGAACTCGGCAGTATTTCAGTGATGCATTTCTCTATTAAGCTGAATCATATGGAAACAAATAGCCAAAGTTACAGCTTGCGAAATTCGCGCCCGGCATCGCGATCAAGTGTGCGAAAAATACATCGAGGCGTACGAGAGAATTCATCTGCTTATCCAACAAAAATACTTCTGTATAGACAAGTTACCCACTACCATCACCAGCAAACAGCCTATCCCCTAAAATCCTTCATAGCGATAGAGGTAGTGCTCTTTCTTCGCAACAAATCAATTTGCATATTAAATGCTTTCGTTCAATCGTTGCTTATCCGAGATAAAAATCCGGCTCAGATCGTCTAAATCGGATAGAGTGAAATAGCAAACTGAATTTATCATAACGAAGAGCTGCGTAAATCAACCTGAAGCGCTTTTCGTCGTGCGTCCAATTGTTTCATCTGCCGCTTCACAAGCAACTCTGCCTTTTTAAGCTTTTCTCTTTTCGGTGCGACAACTTCCGCGATCGTGTGATAAGCGTCAATCGCCTTCACCCACAGACAAAGGCCTTCGGCAGCGATCGATGACTGAAACAAAGAACTTCAAAAACCGATTATGTTGGCAAGGTTGAAATTACTACAGATCGTAGATTTGATGGAATGTTCTCCATCTTGACTTCAGTCGATGATGAAAAATTTTGTAGAGCATTGGGAATTGTATGCATTTTGTTTGTTATTTCATGGTAACTTTTGCAGATGGGAAAGAGATCAGTGAGACATATATAGGCAAAGTGGTGAGTGTGACTTCATATACGTTGGTGAGGATACGACGTGCATGTGCCAGCGATTAACATGGATGCTTACACATTCAGCTGAATTGAAGAATGCCATACGCAGAACAGAACGCGGTGAAATAATAAGAAAAATTAGGTTACCGAATTTACCCGGTCAAGTTTTGATCTGATCGTTCAAATTTTGCATGATGTCTGCATAATCTGCACATAAAGTCCCACGGCTACCGTATGTAAGAGATATCCTGGACATCGCAGCTGCCATTAGCAAATCCCAGTCTGTTTCACATATTGCTCTGTGGCTGCCAACTTCCATAGTGGGCCGTCACTACGCAAGGACTTTAGACACTCCACTTGTCGCCCAGAAAATGCTGATAGACACCCAAGTTACTGCACTAAAAAGGTCATTCCTTTGAGTAATCAATAACACGGCTTCTGGCCAACGCGTTCAGCTCACTGTTACCATAGAAATTAACGTCAGCAACACATTCAACGAACTGTCAATCGGTGGTTATAGATGACAACAAACTGAATGCAGTACATTTGTTTTAGTAAAGTCAAATAAACATTAACGTAAAGCAACGCCATTTTATGGTCGAATCGTTAGTTCGAATAAGCTTACAACGGCTTCCTTTCATCTGAGTTGCGATCCGACTGGTCGTAAAAACTTTGCCCCTTTCCTGTTTCTCCACTCATGCAGATTCGTAGGCATTTTAATGGTTCTGTAAATGTACTTGAGAAATAGGTAAGTCCAGAAATTGACGTGTAGATGTCACACCGAAATTTGAGACCACAAGTCCAGCTTAAACTGCTGGAAAAAAATAGCCATATGTCGTAAATGAGGTCACTGTTATTCACTTCACAAATGCAAATTTACAAAAGTGCATAAAGGAGCTCACAATCGAAGAAAAGAAGATAGTGCGAAAGACACCGACCTGCCTGACCACTTCTGGATCGAACTCGTCCTTCGACAAATAGTTACTGCAATATTTTTTTGTATTCAAAACATTTTGCTCTACTGAAACGCATCAGCAACTATGAAAACAATTTTGAAATCCATCTGATTGAGAGAACGTTATCAAAACATTCCACAGCCTAGACAATCGCACAGATAAGTCGACGGTTGACATCATGGTCATGAGGAATTCATTCAGCTAAAATAAGAGTGAAATATTCAAATGTCAGGTATTCCATATTTTGTTTCTCAATATTTGTGAAGATGATGTGAAAGAGTAGAAACGAACGCAAGTGAGTGATGAAGGAAATGATAGACAAAGCAGAGGATATTCTGAGTGGAACAAAACTTCATACTTTTTGATGACATCAATCGTCTTCTTTGAGACGTTATCCTTGTCGAAGCTGCGTATCCGATTAAGGAAACGTATGTCTGACAGCACTCTTTGCCCAGTCACCCAATAATCCATTCGCACACCGCCAAGCTGCAATCTTAAAAATCATTCAATATGTCAGGGTATGATGGCCTCTGTCAGCGAACAAAGCAAACATTTTCCAGCTAAGTGAGATCTTTTCGTTACAAATTCACCCGTTTGTTCACTCCTGAATCAGATGAAGGAGTGAAATAAAGAGTGGGAAAATGGAGCAAACATCGAGGGATCTCTTATAAGACTAATAGAAACATACTTCGATTCGATCAATACAAACAGTGCCATTTAATGATTCTCTCTCCCACTGATATACCCATAACAAAAATGATTCAAGAATAAACAAACGGGTTCGGTGATCCTTGCAGGGGCTTCGCCAAGTAGGATGCATACTGCTTCCATACACAGTCGAACGCCTTGTGGAGGGAAACGCATCGTCTTGAGTGTGCTGATATCCCGTTGGTTCATCGTTTGTAATGCATCTACAGCACTTTCCAATGCTGGGATTGCATCGGCTAATTCCTGTTCACTTTCCGACTGAAAAACAAAAAAAGAAAGCTCGCTTCTTATTCGAGGCGAGAAAGGAGAGGGGAGAAGTGACTTTATGTTGAGTGAGATATGTCTCGTTTACCACAGAGCATTTTCGAGATGAAAACGAGAACCGATCCGATCATGCTGCACATGAAGCAACTTATTTTTGAGGTGTGACTGCAGTTCGAGGCGCGGACTTTTATATGAAGGGAATTTATGACAAAATTAAAACAAGCTTCGCCTAGCCACAACGTCTCAAGACCGAAGTAGGTTCGATATTTTGCTGAAGGTGAGGGCTTCAAATGAGGAAAAACGGCAAATGCAAAATTATATCGCAGCATGCGCTTGCCGCACATCCCTATTGTACTCCAAATAAATACAGTGGTCACTAGGAGCCAGGCATTTGCACGTTGGCTTGGGCATAAAAATCTGCACGTTGCGTTATTCAAGTTTTCATCTAATTTTATTCTTATTTCATGCCCAGCAAGATCGCGCTGTTTCTGCTGTCAACGGAGGAAAGAAATGACGGGTTCATTTGAATGGAAATCATTTCCAATAAATACTCTAAGGAATTAACGGTGAGGCAACTTTTGCGAGAAATCACTCCTGAATTTTCTTCAAATGTATCATTAAAAAAGCTATTTCTACCTGTGTTATCACACATATCTCCGAACAAGTAAAAACATCTCTAACCTTGANGTAAAAACATCGCTAACCTTGAGGGTTTGTGCCTCTGTGGCAGCTGCATTGGCACGATTCTCATCGGAAGCGACAACTTCTCGTGCATTCTCCACCTCGATGGTCTCCTGTTCGATCTTGCTCATCAACATACTGCAAGAGAATCGTTGCAGTCGTTATCACCTCGTATCTTTTATTATTCACACTGCATAAAAAGCCAATAATATTTGCCTCAAAAACATTTTGAGATAAGATGAAATGACCGCCCAGAAATCCATTTGCTGGTAACCAACTTGTCGCGATGATATCTGGATGGTTGAAAGTCACCTGCTCGAAGGCTTGTTAGAGCGCGCAATCAGTAAAAGCAATTCAGTGTTTACCTTGTTTCAGTTGATATTCGAACGAGCTCAGGTTGTAGACGTGACAGTTCTGATTGGAGGCAAGACATTTGCTGCTCGGCATGAAGCAACTTCTCTAAGCCGAGCTTGTACCTTCAAAGGGCTTTCAAGTAACTTTGATATATTCGAGCACTTGTTAGTTGGCCTCACTTGCAACGCTATTCCAATATTATACTGAAAAGTTCGCAACCTTTGAACGAGCGACAAACTGCTGGTTCGGCAGAGAGACTGTGCACAATGGCAGCTTAGATTTACTCATGGCTAGCTATCCAACTCAGGTCATAAGCTTCTGAGAATTTGCTGCAAACTCGTTTTACTGGGTGTGGTTGCCTTGAAGTAGCTCGAGTCTTCCTCGGATGCTTTTATACGTTTCTCTTCATATTGCAAAAAGTCAGGAACGTCATGAAAGAATGTGGAAAAGTCGGTATTTTTAAGATTCCGAAAAAATCAGCAAGCGCATTGTTATATCAGCTTGCGATATCGCTTCCTTCTGCTTTTCCCTAAAACTAGAACGATTCTTAGCACCCTCAACACCCTCAGGAACCTAAGATTGGCTTCCAAATATTTTTACAGCGCCAAAAGATGGTTCTTCGCAAGACTTACACAGTGGCAACAACGCATAGCGAAAATTTGGCCAGGGGATAGAATGAACTGAATTCCTCTATGAGAGTGACCACAACAAAATAGTAAACTCTAAATAGATGTGTAAGCACAAGTTTTATCCCTTCCGTTAGTGATCCCGCAGGGGAGTAGATGTTATGCCGTTAGAATGACATTGCTCCATCTATGTATAGTTGAAGCCGTGCTATTGCTTAGGCAATAGCACGGCTTCAACTATACATAGATGGAGCAATGTCATTCTAACGGCATAACATCTACTCCCTTGCAGGAACCTCAGGATGGGCAAAATGAACTGCTCGAATCAGCCAGTGCCATGGATAAACNATGCCATGGATAAACTGTTATTATACTCGTATAAAATCGACGCGAGTAATTTTCCAAAATTCTTAGGGCGTTTTCATTCGAGGAGAAAATTTATTAGGGAAGTGGCTTTCTTCGGTTACGTTAAGTGAGTGATTTACTAACCTTTTCTGACGTTTTCCAATGGCTTCAACACGTCGCTTTAGTAGGAAACTGAATGTTTTCAACAAATGAAGAAACGAAGATGGTGTTGACTGAATTCTGCAATGAATTCATCGTTTACAGATACAAATTTGCGTGTTCAAAAGGTGCACAATAATGGATTTGGAGTAACGCAGCATGAATATGGCTAAATAATATCAAGTTAACATCTCTTGCTGGCTCGGAGAACACGAGATATCACTAAGAAGCACATTTCGCTGGGCCATTGGCCATGCACTGCAACGAGAGACTCATATCGGATCTTTACGTGCTGGCTGATTTATGCGCAGAAGCGATAACCGCGTAGTCAATCATATTTCTGAGGCATAATTTATGACCCGAGATGTCGGTATTCACAATAAACACAATTCTGCTGCAGAAGTTCGTTAAAATTAGCCTTATTCAGATATGGTTAAAGCATTCGCTGAATTCCAATCATTCCGCAAAGAAATAGAAAATGTGGCAACGATCTAGAACGTCCATGCGGATTTGCTGGATACTGATGGTCTCCGAACATATTTGCATGCTAGTATGCAGTATGCGCGACCCGCATTTCAAAAATGCTTTTCATTATTTTCAAAATAAACCGAGAATAACAAAAAAAACCTTATTCGCTCGTCTTTCACATATGCAAATTCCACTGCTTAACATAGACGTTATTTCCAAGGTGTTGCTTTTACAACCTAATATCTTTTACGGTCTTTATAGCCAATAAGATCTCTCCACCCCTGCTTTTCGATGCATTTTGGAAAGCTTCTTTCATATGGAGGTGGAAAGTGGTCAAAACTGAGCCATTCAGGGTGAGTTTCTGCGATTTTTATGAATGTGATATAATGGAACAAAACCCACCCAAAATCAGGCATAAATGAATGCACCTTCACAATCTGCTCACGGAACAACGAAACCTGAAACAAATCTTAAAAAGTGAACAACGAAAGGGATTTCTACTTCATTTTCGATTTTTTTTTCTGGGAAAAGCATCCTCAATATCGCATACCAACGGGTCCCGTAAAATTTGGCATTTATGGCAACAAATTGCTAAATCACCCAACCCCAACACACACTGAATCGTTACGCTGCATTGATAACAATTCTATCATAGTAAATGTGGTGAGTAAAGGCAATTTACATGTTGTAGATTTAAGAGGACTGCGAACGGATGCTTCCATCGAAAAAAAGAAGCCAGAGTGATGCATACATGATCCTCACTCAATGCCGTGCATTGTTGCAAGTGAGCAGTCGCAATGTCGATCTTATCCTCGTAATTCCATTCACCATAGTGATCGATGACCGAATACCGTATGAAATTGGGATATTCCGAAACGAGTCCATCGAATGAACGTCGCGAACAGCACAGCATCATATGCAAATTTGTTGAGACTCTTTCAGAGATTCTGTTACAGTATTCCCATCTCATCGTGTCCTATAATAATTTAGTTTTGTAATAAGTCGTAGAAGTTATACTTCCATGAAAATTAGCGAATATTTAACTGTGAGGTCTTGGGGATTACTTTTCGATCCACTGCCGATCAGTGTGTTAAACGAGGGTCTGACAAAAATGGGTTCGGTTTCCTGAAAATTTCGACGTTCTAATATTCACTCCGATTGCGATGCGCATATTCATAATGGAAACTTGTTCCACAACTTGAATACGACGGCCTATGCACAATGCAATGTTCCATTCCTTGTTATGAGGTATTCCGATCAGAGAGTCAGTCTGTAGGTGCGACCAACGCCTTGATGATATCACTCAGGAATTTAGGCATTGCATGTTTATTCAGTTTAATTTGTGCATGAGAGCAAACAATAAAGTACTGTACTGATGTCGAATTATTGAGCTGTTACGTTGGGATTCGAGATGCGTATGCACGAAGCTTTACTGATGAATTTAAGAGAGCTGAGCATTAAGAACAATACAAATACTTTAGAAGGTCATTCATAATTGAAGAAGCAAACATCAAGAATGTGCCGTTATCCTAATTCGAACTCAGCCATTCCGTGGGCGCCTTTCACAATACAAAAGTAAATTTAAATGAACGGAGAAAATGAATGAAATGCTATAGCCATACCGAGCACACAAAGGTTTCATATCTGTCATGCTTTCAAATAAGCAACGAATCTTCCGGTAGGAAATCACCTGTGCTGGTGATATGAGGCTTATCTTTTCGATAAGCTCATCAATAACCTCAGGCGTAAAAATGCGCATGGGCAGGCCTCCATGATTTATCAATTCGTTGAGGTCGCTGAGTGCAGCATCGCGCATATCCTCGTTGTGAAGTGAGTCATTGATAAACAAAACATGATGGTCGTTATCAGCAACACATGACCGCACGATCTGCAATGCAAAGTTGCGATACCATTCCAGTCCATCATCATCGCTATCATTGAGTCTCAAACGAGCTATTCACGCTTAATATCCTTT
The DNA here is from genome assembly GCA_022844705.1 of Toxascaris leonina. NCBI lineage: Eukaryota > Metazoa > Nematoda > Chromadorea > Rhabditida > Ascarididae > Toxascaris > Toxascaris leonina. The sequence goes on from JAARMF010001695.1 coordinate 11,148, forward strand.
TCACAGCAACTACGGACTGAACATCTTATGAATTCGACCTAGCCATCGACTAATTGCTAGTATTTTGGCACAGTGGCCAAATATTTTTGGCCTACACCCATCCGCCACTTCGCAGTTGAAGAAACAGATGGACAAAACACTGGGCAGTTAAACCGATCAAAAATTACTGAACCCCATGCCTTGCATAAAAGACTGCAAAAAGATGAATTACCGGCAGCACATTTACTCATTACATCTATTCGTTATTAAACGCTCAAATGTTTGCGGAGCTGTAAGAGGGTATAAAAAGGAAATCAAAGCTATTAAAGTTCAGAATCGGTTAAGGAGAGGTGTATTAAAAAGCGAATATCAACTGTTCCAAGCAGTTTCAGAGCAGAAACGTTATCGACTTCAGAGTGCTGCCTCTTCGAATGCTTCCACTTTATGTGTGCTAAGGAGCATCATGATCTCAACCTCTAACCTCTCATGCATGCTACAGCAGTCGGCGGCGCAACGCATATGTATCATTTCATCATCAATTTGAAACGACAACGGCGCCGATTATGCAGTAGAGATTTGTCACGAACGAAATAAACCGTCTATAAATTTAAATGCGCTTTTGCAAATTGCTCTGGAAAGACGCATCATGGTAACGTTGTGAGTATGGATGTATCTGTCCGAATGTCCGGCAGATTCGACTTGATGAACTTTGGAGTTAGAGTTAGGAAATCTGGTTGGTGTAGTATTTACAACAGATTCATCCACGATGCTACATTTCAGTTTAATTAAACATTTTTTGAATGCGCTGCATGTACTCAAGGATGAAAAAAACTCGCGTTCATTTTACACCGGCGAGATTTTCATTTACAATGGTCCGGTCACAGAACAATAAATCTTTCACGGAACATTCATTTAAGGGCATTTTTGTGCCTACATTTCGCTTCCAATAAGTAAACTGCGATAGACAGGGCTGACATCTCTGGCTGACTCGTTCAAAATGCAAATACTGAAACTCAAATAAGGGAACAGAAATCATCAAACATTACGTGCGAGTAGAGGAATTTGAAAGAAACGCTCAGCAGTGGAATACGGACCTTAAGCATGAGGTCATTCCATTGCTGCAAGGTTGTTTCCTCACCAAGTGGATCGAAAACAAAGTCGCATAGAGCGGCTACCAATTCACATACGTCTCGTTGGCCAAGATCCTCGTCTCCTTGAAAAGCTTCGTATCAAGTGTTAGTAACAAAAGGTATGCGTCTTAATCGGATGTTCAGAAACACATAAGCAATGCCAAGTGCTCCATGAATTTGCGAAGCAATCTATAAGTCGTGCCCTTTGCAATCGCCCTTAATTGAAACTGGGAGGTGTTCCAAATTTGGGTAATATGGAACAATTGTTCAAAAAAACAGTGTTTTCCGGAGGACCAGCAAGAGAGTGAGCACCTCGTTTGTGAAAAATGAAAAACTATTGTTCAACTTTTGAGCCGGAAGTTGATAGACTGCGATGCTTGAATAGCCGGAACGTTGCAAAATTGTCTCTTCTATCAAGCATAACTGTTCATGCACAATAATCTGCCACACTCTAGGAATACCATACTCTACTATCTCGAAGAATGAAAAAAGCATCTTTGGAACAATTTCTGGTCAGCCGAAGACGGATTATGAGAACAGGCAGAATAAAGATAAAAATATATCATAAAGAGAAGAGCATAATGCTATGTAGTAACGCAGCGTTGCATGCAGTTATTATTGAGCAAATCTGAAGAACAGCAAAGTTGCAATATCACTAGGCATGAGGCGGGTTTTTGGGTTGAAGATTTACATCTTTTTGAATATTCGCCTGGAGAATTTCGCCTCCAATTTGGTGCAGCAAGAGTCGCACCATGCTGATTAACAGACATATGGACATATGAATTCACATTAAAAGAAGCAGACAAAATAGCAGAAGAAAAATAGGTGAACAAGGGGTGAATATCAAGAAAAGCCTTGAAAAAGGGAAAGATTTACGAATTATAGATGCTACTTGAACGAAACCACCAATTCAGCGAATTTCTAGAAGCAAAAATATGCCAACCGATTAAAATACAGTGACCACCGTCGGAATACACGACTTTCAGCATCAAAGCGATATGTCTCGAGCTGTAGCTAGAGATGACTGTTTCGACTGATGAAGTCGTATCGACATCCTTTTGCTTCCTCAATGGTTATTCCTAAGCATCACGTTTTGCTTCATATTCAGTGAACACTTTTATCTCATCTGTTACCAACAAGAAATTTTAACATACTAGACAATTCAAAACCTAGCATTTTGACGACTTCAGTGCCCTTTGCAGTTCTTACCAAAAATTGTTCCATAAAATTCAACACTCAGGAGTATATCTACATAGGTTTTACAACAGCCATATTGATACTGTGGTTGTTGCTGGACATCAAGATAACAAAGCCACAGGAATAAAGTTGGAAGAAATTGTGAGTTGAGGCAGTATAATATGGCGGAAAAGTAAGAAATAATTCTTTCATAACTAGTGCTAAGAAGTTGTTCCCATTCATGATAAATAAAACCGTGGTTATTATACGAGAAGCAGAATACTCCCCTGTATTTTGAACAAATGAAAGTTACATTCTCTAGTTGCATTCATCAACCTAATCAGTTGGAATATCTGTCATCAAATAATCAAATGCACGCAGTGAGGCACTCATATTTGAAGTGCTACAACAACTGGCAGAAACTTTTTATGAAATGCCTCTTTCATGCAGCACGAACTATTTCAAATGAGATTGACTGTTGGAAAAACAGTGAAGTGCAGAGATAATATTTCAAAATTACTCTAACAGATCAGCTTTCAAAGTGACTGAATCGACGAGTGGTCCATGGCGAAGACCGCTCACAACGAAGCGTTCGTCCTTGCGGGCTACAAGCAACTCTTCAGACGCCATCGCACTAAAAACTCAAACATCGCTATTCGCAAGTTCAGCAGAGATATCGGAGAATCACTGCTTGTCACTCATTTTGTTCTGACAACGGCTTTATAGTGTGTTCGATTGTCTGTTTATAGATCGCATGAGTTTATAGGCTACAGATACCTAATCGCTTGCACGCCGGACTGTTGATTTCGACCAAATTTAGGACATTTTCAGTGTGCTACCTGTAAAACGATGCTTCTAATGATGAGTAATGCGTTGTAGCACATGGTTTTGCAACGTTCTCCTTCAATATCTGCAGCAAGAGGTAGAACTAAAGGCACTAGGACGACAACTAGATGTTGCTGTTCTTAGTCATATACCGACCAAGCGCGGACCCATTATCACATTGATGCCAACGGGCCATTCATGACCCCAGCTACATCTAAATTCTGTTGCAGTCAAGTAAGTTTTTGTGAAATAAAGATAAAGTTGACCATTAAGCATTCATTCTGCACATGGGAAACACAAATATATGAGTAAATGAACAGAAAATAATGCTCCACAAAGGTTTTAGGGAGGAAACACTGTGAAAAATTGTTGAGATATAAACGAAATGATTTATTGCAATCACTGTTATTTTATCATCAAGGAATGCAACATAAGGCTGTCTTACTCTTCAAGGAAAGGTAAAGGTGGTGAGCATTTTATTGCCTCAGCGAATTCGGCTTTTATCACATCTTCGAGCAATTCGGTGTTTGCTGCGGCGAACTGCGAGCAGTACTTCGACATTATTCTTCTGTATACTTCTACAGGGAACTTCTTTCCCTGAAAAGATCTCTAGGTCTTTGAAACACATCGTTTGAGCTATTGGGGAAATGGGCGTCTTCACTTTCACTGATTCCATAATGAATCAAATAAGAATCATACAAATAAATCAATTACGCACACTCAACTCATACTATGATGACCACGAGCTATAATCTCTATGTGGAACATTTCGATTTGAACTTTGTGAATGTGCTAAACGTCAGACCTAACAAACAAGAGCATTACTATAAAGCGCTCTTTCGCTAAATGTCTGCGCTATATGCGCCTCCATATCCCTCTGACTTTTCCCATATACAAGCAACGCGATTGTTGAATACACACAAGCATTTACAAAGATTGTTCCCCTCGTCTATGACGTCATTATATTTCATTTAAGATGTGAAATATTGCTCACATGGCCGCCAACCCATAAAGGAAACCAGTGGCGCTCTAATCTCGTGTCCGCTTCAATTTCCATACATTGGTGATCTTTCGTTGTGAATTCGCCAATGAAATACTGCAATTAGAATGTTGAAACCTCTATCAGTGATAATGAATATATGAAAACCGTTTATTTGGTGTGCACTGCAAGAAATCGTTCAGATTCTCACATAAATAAATCAACTGCTACGCAACTTCAGCATTACAATATCACTCAGTATTAATCATATAACTGCAGAGTTATGAAATTTGTTTGAACAATACAACTGAGCACAATTGCTTTAGTGCCGTTCTCTTGCAAAGGGTAATCTTTGATGAAGTTTTGTCAGTGATAACACCCCGTTGTATCAAGTTGATGCGATTTCCAAAGTTGAGTGCCTCCTCGCAAACTTAACATTCAAATAAACAGAATAGTCTCAACGCTGGGTGAGCAATCAATCATACTCTCATTTCATCGACTGATGGTGAATTGTTTCGTCATGAATATTTAACCAACGAAATGAAAGTTAAGGATGGAGGATATATATCTCAAACATGAAGCCTGATATACACACGGGTTTCAGATAGGCAGAATTAACGTTTTTAAAGAAACCTTCTGAAAACTCTATTCTTAAGCTTCAGATGCTGCCCCGCCTGCTGATAATTGCATATATGCAAGGATAACGACACTGCCGCTGAATTTCGCAACTTTATTTGGTTCGGCTGTGGCAAAGGTATGAATATCTAGGACAGGTTTTAGGCTTATTCAACAGAAGCTTGATATTCGTAAATGCACAGGTGAGGGTGTAACGGGAAGACCTGCTATAGTGCGTCCAGTCGCAAAAACCAGAAATATGCCACTTCCACGTTGTGAAAGCAGAATTCCTGAAATTGATCATACTCCTGCCCGGATCCACGAGTGAAATATGACGCAAAAGTCGGCGCTAGCACAGCGGCCACGCCTCAGTTTAGCATGTGCTCTGTTCTCATGAGACAATCCGCTTCTGCCATGGCTGAGTGCAATTTATCTTGATGGAGCCTCTAGCTAAATATAACAGCGCAATATGCAAAATACCCTGTTGGAATTTTCAAATCGCGTACCACATCTGAAAAGCGAATTTCATCAGCTGCATTCGCCACGACGCAATTCCCCTCGAAAATCGCTCGCAAGAGTTCGAAGGCATCGTTCTCGCCGACAACTCGAGGTCTATTGACCCCTACTAGGACGAAAAGTACCGACTTTCCTTCTGCATCCGTATAATGTCCACCTCCAATCCTGTAATCTCCTCAGTCTTTTTAGCACACCGAATTTAAAAAGGAAAAAGGCTCCGACATGTAGATTTGGGAAGCTTTTTGCGTTGAAATATAAGAGTCACGACTGCCCGATTGCAAGTAATTCCTGGATTCTTGAGAAGCTCTGGATTCGCAGTGCGATTCCGCTATGCACTTTCTTTTCCCTCCAACTGCTATCCCTGGGGTACGACTTGTATAAAAATGTGGTAGATATTGTTAGGAATAGAAATGAAAAATCGCTACGATGCATGCACTGAACAAAATTACTCCCGATGCTTTAAAAGTCAACAGTTCATGCGAGACTTCAGTTTCATTTTATTGCATTGTCAGCTCATCCATTTGAAAAAGAGGTGAATGGTGAGGGACTTTATTTCTGGACTATTATGAGAGCAGATCTCGATGCGAATGCAGAAACTGAATAGAAATGTGGACGACCTTATCAAATGAAGAGACACTGGCATAAGTGAAAAGTCGGTGCGTTATTAATTCCATTGCGCTCTCACATTCGTTCTTTCTTCTCAAATAATGAGCGAGTTAACTTCTCTTTTTTAAAACGAATTCAACTGCGAAAAACATATCCTGATCACAAAGAGCGCTTTTCATATAATAACCGAAGCAACTACCTCACTAACTGCGAATGCAAAATTGCCTTCAGAAGGGACTTCGAACCAACGAGCGAAGAAAGATGCAAAACGACTACATTCCATCGTTTCGGATCCAGCCGTGTACAGAACGCCTTCCAAAGGGACGATTTGCCTGCATGTGATGGACCACATAAAAGGACAGGATTACCGAATTTGAGCAATCTCTCAATGAGAAGACACTGGAACTCAGTGGGTACAACGTCAGTTGCTCTAGATCTTGACCTTGTGAGATCCAACCAGTCAACCTCGGCCCGTGGAAATCGATCGAACAACGTAGACAGATCTTCATCAACCTAAAAAATGATAGCACCATTCCATTTTTGAAAAAATCTTGTCGATCTGTTCGCCTCCTCCTGAAATTCCCTGTGCAATCGACCAGACATAATATGTTGTTTGCAGTAACACTAAACTAGCTGATGCTCATAGATAAACGACTAAGAGATAATTTCCAAATTTCATGGATTTCATCCAAACTTTACCCCCAACTGACCATCGCAAAAAATATGAATTGCTGTTATAAGCTACGCAACGGTAAATGCAAATATCGGCCTCACATATACTTTATACGCAGAACTACGTGATTCGCTGCACTGCCAAAACTGCTCTGATATAAACACTCAACATGAGCTTCGGCAGTGTTCGTTCTTGCACGACCTAAATTTCATAACTAATCTGCAGTTCGCTCTCATTATCAGATATTGTTGAAACGACAACTCGTTCTCTTCGAGACATTTGAAAATCTCTTTCAACTAATGATCAAAGCCCAATCCTTGCATGTAAGCACAGTGCCTCTCAAGAAAGGTTCAGAGTCACGAGGAAACACACCGTTCGAAGCTTCCTGAGCAAAACCTCATTCCTGACAATGCACTGAGCAGATAGATAGACGACCAGAACATGGAATCGCTTGCATCTGTCGACGTTTCTCCATATCCTCAGCAGACTATAAAATCCAACGATTGCAACAGCATCGCAAACAAATTTAATTAACATGAACGGTTCGTGTGAAATGACACGAACAAGATGCACTCCATTTTCTTCTTTGAGTGATTTTAGCGTGGGTGGAGGGCAAGAAAGAAAGAAAAGTAGAAAGCGCTGCTGAAAGTAATATTCCGAATGCGAAAAGTGTATAAGACAAAGAAGGCTAGAACTGATACACAATATAGGCACATGCTCGACTTTTATGGACGAAAAAATGAATGCTTTCAAACTGAAAGACTTATGCCTGCAAACTGTTTATGAAGCGGAAACTGAGCAAAACTTGGAGCATTCCTGTGAAAAACTGCGACAAGACTAAAGAAGTCGTGCAGCAGACGATGAGTAGACAAATCCTGCATCCATAAACAAATAGCAGAGGTGTCACTGATCAATGCGGTATGAATAATAAATCAACGCGCTCGAACGTCCACGCATTAAAAAATTAAGCTGTACAAAGACGTTGCAAGTAATGCTGTGGCTATCATCGAGCTTTTTTCGTGACCTGATAAAGCATAACTGCAGATAAAAACCTTGTGAGAGGCACATGACAGAGAAACCAGCTCAACGAACATTTTGAAGAAAATCAGTCCATGACAACAGTATTTTGCAGAAATAACCTTAACAAGTTAGCAGGTAAGGCAACGAGTTGGCAGAACTTTTGCATTTTCCTTTGTGCAACAATTTCAGTGCCTTCTCAAGTTTTCAGAGCTTTGCTCAAGAACTCTGACTCTGTCCCGTTGGAGCCAGTTGCAACAAGTGAGACATGTCGTGCAACTGGATTGAGAGGTCACGTAATGCAGCCAATTATAAGAATCAAACCTATGGAATCAGGGCAGCAATACGTGATGTGATAGGCCATACTGGTCTCTTTCTTCAAGACGGTCATTGAAAGAAGAAAAACATACGTGTTTATCCGAGCAATAAGCAGTTTACTCTGGCGTGATCTTTTGATTTCTAACAACGTGATTAGCTCTTTAAGTTGTGCCATTTCTATCTGAGCCTTTTCTGGGAGTTGGAAAGTTTCGAGAGTTTCACCTCCTGATGGAATCAGTCGGAATGACTCGGTCGTTATCTGGAAATGTGAGAACAAATATAATGCCAAAATTGCAAATGTGATACTTGCAGGGCTTGGCAGACGACACGTCCTCATAGATAGACTATGCACGATTCGAAGCAAAGATGCACCATATATACTTTTATATTATTAGTGAGAGGAAATTATATTATTTTGTGTGTCTAAGTCATCAATTTTTAACAAGCCCCTCTTTCATTCTCCCAAAGATCTTGTGCACAAATTTCGTGCTCTAGCCAGATGGCAACGGGTATATCATTTCCCACTCACCACCATCGGCCCCATATTCAGGATTCCACAACGGCTGATCGTACTTGCGGCAACGAATTTCAGATCTTCAGTTTCGAATATAATGCGCACGTTATCATGCAATGGTATAGTTTGCCCATTCGCCAGACACAACTGAAATGTGAACAACTAAATAGAAACTTTTCTACCCTTCTATACTTTCAGTACAGTCTGGATGCTGCAGCCTCACGGTCTTTTGCAAAACACTCCGTATTATTTGAATATAAACCGCAGATGGCTTTGTTTAACTGCAAATCTAAGCAGGCATCCAAATATAGTTTGCATGCGCAGTATAGTACAATATCTATTTCATTGTATGAATGTTGATGCTGCATTTACTGCTCAAATTTTCAACCACTTTTTTAAAAGCATTTTGAAAAAGAATTCAGTGATAAAAAAGTCCCTCGTATAAATCCTCCTCCGCAACACTTTACTATCGACCTCATATTCAAATAGATGTCCATTTCCTTTATCAGATGATAAAAAATCAACTACACGCCTTGTCCCTTATTCATTCCTCCGGTTTATTATCACATCTCGCAAGATATGCATCGTACTCGATAGAGGAGTATATTTATTGCAGAGATGACTCACTTGTCAGTGGACCTTGAAAACCTCAAAGATATACAGTCGAGGCCCCTACCTCAAAAGGTGATAACTACACATAGGACCATCGAGTTCGATCGATGGCACCCTGCTATATCGGGTTTCTGAACTTCGATTTGTTCGTTCTTATGAAGCAGCCAAACCATTCCATCCCTACTCACAGAAATTGCGCAGTAGATCCCGATTGTCTCTCAGTTCTGCATGAAGGTCATATTGGAAGAGAACTTTAGAGTAAGAATTTAAAGGCACTTTCACAACCTTAAAGCAAAACGTTGGGTCTGGCATCCAGCATCCAGCACATGAGAAAGAAATAGGTTACAACGGCAGCTTTACATGATTACTGAGTCAANCTGGCATCCAGCATATGAGAAAGAAATAGGTTACAACAGCAGCTTTACATGATTACTGAGTCAAATAAAGGGGTCATGGGAAGCTAATTGATATTCAATAAGTAAATATGGTAAGCTTATTCCACTCACAATTCGATTATCGTCGAGCAAGCTGTTCATCGATTCGATCCATCTCGAGTGCACTTTTCCATCTAAAACGATCCACTGCTGTATATGATCTCCTCTTAGAACCGTTTCACCTGCAACAGATCTTGAGGCACCTAAAATCTGCAAAACCAAACAACACTTCACTTCAAAAACTGCAACTTTGAATGCTCCGAGACTTGAACACGAGGTAATATACTTCTGCTAAAATCGCGCACTAGGAGAATCATGACCACTCGCCTTCGTAAAATGCAAAAGTCATCCTCGCAACGATCACTGGTTTTCATAGCTCCTATTGGAGGCCTCCTTCCCCAAGAAAAACGCTGTCTTCCACTTGCAATACCCGTTATCTTTTCTTCTTCCCTCCTCGTAATCCATGAAAAATTTTACCTCATTTCCGAGAGGGTATCACTACACTGGCTACAATAAGCACGTGTTGGATAACATAGGTAGCAAGCAAAAAAGAAAAACGCATTCATGCGCTATCCTAGGACGAAACAGCTCTCCTCCATTGTAGACATTCTGATTTCAAATGCCACCTCTCCTAATCACAGCGACAGCAAGAGGGGATCTGCTCTTTTTCTTGGCAGTTCGGAGGCAGGAAACCGAAAGAGGAGACCTCCACCTCCATCCTCACTATTTGCCCTTAATAGCCTTTTGTCCTCCGGCCCTTTTCTTCATCTCCACACTGAGTTCATAGTTGCTTTATGGAGTGTGAGCGATAAAATTCCCGCGGTTCTTGTTTCTAAAGAAAGAGCTGCAATACACCTGTACCAGTACAGATATTAATAACAGTGAAGCGATTAAAGCCCGCAAGCACACTCCTCAATCCGACCACAGTTGCTTCACTTCTGATAAACACAATTTAAACATCGCTAGAAACCAACCTACCAAGAATATGCGAAAAAATGCCAGGAACCCATTCGAGCAAATCAGCGTCGAAATAGCCAAACAAACATTTCGCGTCAACGAGAGACGGATTGATCCTTGTTAGAGTGGTCGATCTCTCATCAGTTCTTGTCATCTCAGCCACCACATCAATAAGAGCGCTCTTGCCGCTCATACTCTCTCCAAACACTATGACAGCACTTCGAAAGGAAAGCAGTTCGTGAAGCTGTAAATTGCACATGCTCCTTTGCTGCATCTCAGTATTGCAAGTTTAGGTGGATTCATGCAATTGACTCATTCATGGCAAATGCGACTTGCAATTGTTACTCTTTCTCCAGAATATCATCCCTAGCCCAATTACAAGAAAATTAAATGTTCTTCTCTCATCACCTCAGAGAAAGCTCCAGCCTCTGTCCAGTGGAGCATCTGAACCTCATTTCCGATCTAGTTTATCTCGCAGTCGATCAACTCGAGGATGAATGATCGATAGAATCTAGCTGGTACCTCCACGGAATATATTCGTAACTAATTTTCTTGTTCGGTAACTCAGAAACATTAATGTTACTTTTTAACGATGTTTCTTAAGCGCTAAGTATCACTGCAACTCTTTAACTTTGCTATTCGCTAAGAGCTGAACAGCCATATATGACAAATAGCCTCATCAGAGGATGTTTTGGGACAATAAAAAAAAACATAGGAATGTTTAAAAATAACTCTAGTTCCCAAAGACTGAGGGATTTGAAGAATAGATTTCAATCTTAGGAAATAAAATGTAAATGACGCCAACTTGACAGCATTTTTCGATGAATGACTCCTCGCTTGCCATGTTCTTCGCATTCGCTGCCCCAATCGCCACCTTTCGAATTGAATCTTTTATCGGGATTCGATCAATTTTCGTTATGGGTTTGAGTATGCGCAAAAACGTCGAATTTTCCTATAAGGTGCATCTGTTAGAAGTTCATGGGAATTCTCAAACTGCTCGCAGATTCAGTGCATCCAAAAAAGTTGGCATAAGTTGTCTTTTTTGCGGTGCAGTCGGAAACGTGATGGGTTGCATAAATATCCAAAAACAACGCTAAAACACTGGCGCTTTCAAAGGCGAAAGATATTCGTTTAGCTATGAAAGCGATCGGTTGTGCAATTATCAATCGATGAATGGGCCATGGCAAGCTGATTGTGAAAAAGCTGACCGCTGAATTTCATTGCTGTTAAATGTCGATAATTCACGAAGGAAACAATGAATTATAAAAAAAAAATTGAAAGATGCTCATAATCTAGACTGCACCTGACAAATTCCGTTGCTATAACTTTTGCGACTCGCAGGCTGAAACTATTGCATCGACAGACAGACACACATATAGTCGCATAAATACGACACTGTCTCAACATGATCCAAAAAGTGCGTGAAAATTCAAAATTTACCCAAATGGAAAATAAATCGACTACCGAAAAGTGTGCATTAACCATCTGAACAGACGTCACTGCTAGTTATCTCAAAATTCTTTTGGCGAATAAATGTGATTTCTCTCCTCATTCGGATGAATGATCACTTAAAAAGGACAGATGGATGAGAAACGGAACACAGTAGCTGTTAGTTGTTAAGAGCGCTAAACTTTTGAGTAAGATTAAAACGAACACTTGGAGCGAATGCGGGCAAGAGGATCGTTTGCACAGCATTAACAGTCACCGCAGATGCGCTGTTGTTTTGAGGATCTTTGATACACGACGCTATAATCGCCCTCATCGCTCGCAAACCAAAATCGAGATGAGCATGATGAGCCAGCAGGAGCGAACCTTCTTTCAGCAACGTTGCTAATGTACGTGCAATTCTATAACAATCTCACATGGCACTCTTTTACATTGAAATCGGATGGAAAAAAGCAATGATGGAAGAGGATGATCAGATTGAAATGATATCATAAAACGGTTCAATCCACCAAAACTATGAGATTGATTCGGGAAGATAACTCAACAGGAAAGTAGAGTTACAGACCTGATAGGAGGTGAATATATCAAACAGTTCAAAATATCTCTGCAACGTTTCACACAAACGGACTCGAAGCAGTAGCTGAATTGCAGACCCTTTCGGCGATGCATTACCACAGTGATAGTATGGTTCATTATTTGAAGCTGAATGGTGTGTTAATACCTCTACAGTCATTAAATTCTCTCAAATCAATCTGTACTAGCACGGATTCTTAGTGCTCTATATGAATCTTCCCATTTAAATATGCATGTGCAAGACATCCTTCCGTATCGTACATGAATGTTCCAAAAACTTGTTATTAAGGGATCAACTGAACAAATAATGTGAATGGTCAATTCATTAGCAGTGATCAACATCTCGGTCAATGGCTCATCAGTGGTAGTCAAGACTTTATTCAAGCACAGAGGGAGAAGAATAAACACAGCATCTCAGTCTCCTATTTCCAACACACTGACTACATGGATATATTACTCCTCATATATTCCATAGATATACTATTCCAGTATACTCAAATATACTGAAAAAGTTCCCTAAGTCTTTCCAATAAATTCAAAACAAAGACAATATGCTCATTTCCTTTCGATGTGTTCGCAAATCACAATGATTCCACAGTCGTAAGAAACCGAAAACGAACACTTCATATTTTGGTACGTTATGCATGTGAAGAAGAGTTATTGCGATCTGCTCGCAATCGGAAGAACCAACTTCGACACGCCGAAAAGCACAGTTGACGTTTGATGGAAGACAGCTTCTGAAATCAGAAGGCACCCTTCAGAAGGACCAAATAAAAACAACGAGAAGACTAATGGCGCAAAATGTATATGCAGCAAGACAGTTCGGAAGCGAAGTAATATGAAAGTTATATCAACGTGAGCAGAAAGTCTTTAAACTGCGATTCAATCTCCCGAAATATACGTAAAGAGGAAGGTTTGGTAGGGGTATTCGAAATACCAGAAATTAAGATGAACCTTCCGATGAGGTTTGCATTCAGAGTGACGTGAATCGCCGATGCAGCTTTCACTGCTACTTCATCACCGCCGATTCGAATACTACCGTCCCCTAAAAGTTGAATTTTTTAATCATTGCGAAATTTTCGGGAACAAAAAAATTCGCAATATTAATTCCACCAAAAAGATCACAGCATCATTGTTCGACAATCATTCTTTCTCGGCACAGCTGCATCTCCCTTTATTTCAGCACATTTCTGCACTCACGCACCTCCACAGCGAACATTGGTGACGCAACGTTTGCATAGACACATACGTATTTGTTAACCTATTCGATGGGTTCCACTCGAAAAACACTAAAGACCTAGCAAAGAAACCCGATGAGAGTAATGTTCACACGATCGGATGACTTCGTGCGTCAGATTTATTAGAATGCACTTGCAACTTGGTATGTTCCAACATTTACACGCGAAATGTGTGAACGAAACAAATGTTTTTGAGAATGATCGGCTCGGCTATGATAGGACTGCTTATGTCACATTACCTGTTAGCAAAACATAGAGACGGTTGATCACTGGGGCGGGAGTGAAAAGCACATATTGCTTCTACCGCTCTAGGGGATTTTTCGTTGGCTTCATTTGACGTACTAGAGTTTTTAATGTAATTATACTCTTTGTGCACGACCAAAAAACTGTTAGGAAGAGTTTTAGATACAGGTTAATTTAAATAAAAGATACCTCGATCGATGGCCTCATGAATAGAGAGGACAGTAGAGACGGCAGTGGTCAAAGCATGCGATGAAAGCCGATTGAATTCATCGAAGCAAAGAGTGGAACCTGACAGGATACATCCTGAAAATGAAAGTGCTTCTACATGGGCCATTCCTGCACCTCTGCTCCAATCGAGTGAACCAAGCACTGACATCTCGACGACTCTTCCAATATTTGGAGAACAAATATCTCATGCTCATAAACGACACGTGGAATGATAAACAATAAACTATTCTGAAATCACTCAGGGTTGTTCCAGCGTAGATAAACATGCTCGCACCTGAAAGAAGTCATACACCTTTGAACGGCCTGTATCAAACCATTTATGATGACTGATACACGGAGCGCAAAACATATTCTGTTCCCTACGACAGTTGCGCCGTTGGCAAACAAAAATTTACAATAGCTCTCAATGTAGGAAATTTCGGCACCCACTACTAGAAAAAGAATTATTATACCACAGTTCAGCAGTAGCCATATGAGTAATGGTGCCACCTAACTTTGGGCAAAAATTCAATGTACTGAATGCTCTCATTAAGAACTCGCAAGAACTTTCTGGACAAAAATATGTCGATGTTTACGCTAGATTGAAAGGAACGCCAACGGTTAATGCTAGCCATGACCACAGAACGAACCCTTGATAAGCGCAATGATTTGCTTGCTTGGTACTTCGATGGAGCAGTTGAACGTCACAAAGAAACGACCAAATAGACGGCTTAGTTCTTTAACCGAATGCGACTTTCCAGTGGCTGCTGGGCCAACAACAAGACCACCATAACCATGACGCTCACTTGTCACTAACTGACTGAAAATCGGTAATACTTGTGGCAAATTGCATAACCGACTAAAAAGATATGTGGATCAACTGCTTCTGCTTCCGCAAAAGACATTTCAACACATACACTACATGGCACCTTACTGTGCTACCTAGGCAAGCTTTTTATAAATAGTGACCTCCTCACATTTGATATCACTTGTAAGCCCGAGACAATTTCAATCAAGCATCTGCTTGAATGCTCATCAGGCGCAGTTGCAGTAAAGTGGAATTCGACAAACAAAACGATATGTCCGAAAGGCACTAGCCGAATGTTCGAGCATGAGGTCAATGAAACTGTCAGCACATCTGCCATGCAATATTTTATTTTTACATGGAAGATTTTATAGTTTATTACTGCACAAGAGTGCCGAGAGCGCTGAGTCATCTACCGCCAATGCTGGGACTTTAAAGAACGACTGAACAGTCTTCCCCATCCACTTCCAGAAAAATAATTTCATTTGTTCCACATCTATCAAACAAATATGACCTTACGATTAAAGTTGTGAAGTATTAAGGACTATGTGTAAGCTTCTTTGCCACCTCGTGAGCAAGGCTATAGAATAGGTTCCAATGATAGGTGATTTCAGTCGAGGAGAGGGAGGATCATAAATGTGAAATCGTTTTAAAGACGAGACATAAAATCCCCTGATGGATATTCAAGAAATGAGGCGTTCACTGAAATAGTCAGTGATGGAGATTATATAATTACAACTCACAGGTTATATAATTATATAATAACACGGCATAATAACAACTCAGTGCCTACGAATGATAATAAAAACTAACGAGATGATTTTCTTTGTATGTCGCGTCGAAATTGTGAGGTCTGAGACCGAAAGAAACTCATATTCATAAGGGGCCGAAAAGCTCAGCAAACGAACGAATACATTCGCATTACTCCAATAATAACGCAACTCTTTTGCCCATTCGCTTAACTGCAAAGTAGAATTGCCCATCGAATGTAACTTCATAACAATTTCTTTGCCTGAAATGTTAGCAACAATAAGCATCTTTAAAGTCGAAATCAACTTGCGCAGCACACTGGCATAAAACGAGATTTAAGCAGCTCCCATCAGCATTGCATTGGGAAACAAATCGTTTAGTTGCATTGAGTTTTAGGGTGATCTATGTCCCCATTGCACACATATATTGCATCTATATAATACAACATACTTTACAGTTATGAATAAAACCACTCGTTCTGCGTTAGAACGTCGTAACGATGATGTGTCACCGTGAATTCTTGGCAATGAAAAGCGCTGAATAATTCACAACAGTGGGTGGAATATAACAAATAAAACCTCAAAATATATAGCAAAAAGTGAACGAATGCTCGATTGAGAAGGTATGCAGTGGTTATCATGGCAGCACTTTATTAACTCTTAGATTATTGCACCTCTAGGGGTATACTGTGGAGGTTATACTGAGGCCAAAGTGAGATGAAGATATAAATTCTTTTCAGAACTCATGGACAAGACAGTCACAAAAACGCAGCTGTAGGAGCTTCTGTGGTGGCACCTATTATGGCAGAGTGCAAATCTCGCAAAGCTCATCCCACCGCGATGTGATATGAGATGAACTTCCACGAACGACTCGATCGCAAGTTGAATAGTTTGATTTGAGTCTGAAGGTGAAAGGTCAATGATGTTACATGCGATAGAGAAAAAGAATAAAAAATACATTGAATGAAGTGAAGCAGCACAATTCGTGCTGTGCTCGCTTCGTTTATTTGCTGATTTGCCAACGATAAGCATTCGGCGATGCGTTCATCAAATAATTCGATAAGATGCTGAAATCTAGATTATTAACTATTGATCTCGAGTCGGTTATCAAATCATTTTTCAAATGAAATCCATATTGGAATCCTCAAATTTCATATAACTTGGAGAACTTGGAGAACGAGGAGTTTTTAAATGATCGAAATATCTTCCAGAGATTCAACGCCTCAAAAAGTCAATCTGATGGGTTGCACTTATGTAGCTCAGTTTCTGGAGTGCTGAAGTGAATATTAACTGCAAAAAACTTCATAAACAACTCTTCCTAGGAATAAACTTGTGCATAGAGCGTTTAAAGTCTCAGAATATAATGGGAGAACTACATAAACCTTCTGAAACATTCAAAGTTGCTCAGCGATGAGGGTCAAATCAACGCAGATTTCTTGAGTGGGAGCCAGTAGAGTGAATAAAACACCATGCACAAACGAGATGCATCTATCCTTCCACCTCTGACCCAACCCCCTCCTCACCCGCTACACGCCAATTAAAAGGAGTCCATTGAAAATTTTGGAAATTTATCTTCAGATGTCGCAGAGTGAGACGGGAATTAAGCATGTGAGGGAGTTGAATATTTCGTGTGCTGTATGCAACCAACAGAAGTTGCAAGTAAATCTTGAAAGGAAAGCAATTTGGAATTGCGATGCTTCTGAGTTCAAAAAAATTCTAATGAATAGTTGCTTCCTGCAAGATACAATCATGAATTTTGAATTCCAGTTACGAATTCCTACAGGAAAATTCACGGGACGCGAATATGTGCACATCAATTTAGCGAGGCGCAAATCAGTGATAGCACTGCTGATTGGTAATTTTAATCAAAAATGGGTCGTAACACTTTGCTCAAAGTATGAGGGTTATGCATTTACATGATACGAATATGAAGAGCACCCACTTGCAGTGATCTCTGACGTAACGCCACTTCAGTGGCATTTGTGGTCGACAATCTGTAGTAGAGGAGAACAAGCTGAGACGGACGCTTCAAAATTGTAGAGATCTGGACAATCTCGAGTTGAAATTCGTCGATTAATTCTTTCAGCCGACACCGAAGTGTTCGTCTCATTTCCTTCTCAACATCCAACAGCCATTTTTCCACATGTCGCTATAAAAATAATGTACGAATACAAAGAAAAAAGGCATTTATGCCTCATCCTTCCGCAGTTTTCCCATCCACCTACCACGTATTGAGGGTATTATCATCGGAATGAGCAGAGAGGGGATAATGTGAAAGAACCGTAAAAACTGTTACGAAATTTGAAAGCGCATGAAGAGCAGACGGAGAGGCTCAGTGGGTGTCATTCGAATATAACATTGCGTCTTATAATGCAGTAACACTCTGTCAGCTCGCGTACACTGTGCATGTGACATAACTTGCATCCCATGTCAGACTATGACCACAAGGCTTGGTGGCATGGGTATACAGCAGCCAGCGTGATAAGTTTGGTTGCTTTCGACATGTCCTGATATAAGGCAACTCTAACAGACGAGGACATAAGAGGCAAAAATTTGAGACATTCGGGCAAAAATGCAACACTCCCTTCGATGTGACTTTTCAATGGTTTGCCACCTAATAAAAAACGAAGCAACTCAAAAAAAGATTCATATGGAGGCGAAAAATGCCTCTAATTTGAACTAACTAAATTTCGCTCGAGGTTGCCTCTAAGTTCCTCTAAGTTGAACGAACTAAATTTCACATCGATCGCAGTTTCAAGTTCCTTTAGACAGCATGTGATGGAAAAACGACTTGTAGAACCCCGCATTCCCTCATTCTCAGAAGTGTTCAGATTGCCATCAAACTTCGCAACCGCAGGTTCATCAGCACGGAGAAGAATTTTATCACTGAATCCCTCAACTTCAACTTCATGTACAATATACCTTTGCAAGCGCTACGCTAACAGGTTTGACGAGTTGAATGCGTTCGGAATCGCTGACGAGTGTACCTACTTCACCTCGGGTGGTGAATTCAAATGCTCGTACGGATGAGAACAGCTTCGGTAGGAATATTGACATGGCGTTAATATTGCGTGCACGAGATAATAAATCCATCAACTCGCTGTCTGATAAAAAGTACAAGCTGCAAGTGAGTATCCCATTGAGTTTTTGCATCACCTTTCTCATATAATAAAGAGAAACACTCTGCATCATTCGGTGAGTTGTAATGGACGCCGAAATTCGTTGATTTCGATGCGGATAGAAGAGCACATTCTATATTCGTCAAAGTTCATTGACGAATGAATAGAAACACAAAATGTGACTCACGTCTTTGTTTCAACAACGCTAACTATCACTTCAAGCTTTTTGCTTAAAAAGACAAAACAAAAAGCATAATTCAAGATTTTATTCATAAAACCAGGATATGACTTAAAGCTTTTTGCTTGAAAATACAATATTTGAATTGAAGGCTTTGCTCCGAGTTTGATATTGTGCAATAATGGATAGAACAGCTAAACATTACTTGCTTCTTCATAAATTGCAGCCAAACAACATATGCTCTCCACAGATTCATAATCCATTTTGTCGTTTTTCCACTCCTGAAGTGCGCAAAACAGCAAAAATGAAAAACTTGAAAATTTGACATTAGCTTATATGAAGTGTATTGTATATGGAGAGCTCAGAAATGCACTCTTCAAATACACTGCGCAGTCCTTCTGTTTAAACTTACCGAGGAAAGGTGCTACGCTTCTTCTCGAGGAAATTTTCGAATCCTTCGTGCATTCTTTCGAACGATGCAACGAGATGTCGCAATGTTTCATCAACCATCGGTATTTCACTTGTGATACGAATTATAACCGAATGCTCCTTCTAAATTTTCATAGGCTGATATAACAGCAGCGAAATCATTGCAACGATTCAGAGAATTTTATGGGTTCATACACGTGCAAATTTGGTGCCATAAATTGTTTGTCCGTGATCGGCCAAGAGAAAAAGTCAAATGGCTGGACAGATTCGTCGTTTATCAACGTGAAAACAGCCCACCAAATGGATACGTCCCAGCCACCTGCATTGCTTTTCCTGCTAAATTCCTGCCTTCCTGCTAAATGAAGCTAAATTTAAGCTCAAAGAAAATAGAAGATAGCCAACAAGTTGTTGGTGAAAAGTGATCCAGGATTCGCATATGTCCTTGAAGGCGTGCCATTCGTTCGGCATCTGATAAGCAACTTCCTCTGATGCGAAAATCGGCTCCAGATAACACCACTTTGATTCACACTAAATTGCACACGGATTTTCAGTCTCACAGCTTGTCAAACTACTTAAGAAAATTGGGGAGTATAAAAATGTTAGAGAAGTGGATATGAAACCTTCACACATGAATGCAAATAATAAATCAAGTAACAATTGAAAACATCTCCTTCGCAGATCAGATCCATAGCTCCAATATGGCAAGTTTACCCATCAGATGAACAGGCAGCAGAACGATTGAGCGGAAAGTACGGATGTTTTGGGTTGTTAGATTCGAGGCCCCATCTCGATTAGTAACTCCGCACAAAAAACCTTCGCACATGTTTGACGATATTGAGAATATGATGGGTTCACAGTGAGTGACAGTGGAGTGGGAGTAAATGAGAAAAGCTGTCATTCAGGTTTAGCTTTGTATACTGAATAAGCACACTGGGCTGCCATGGAAACTAGTGTCTCGGTTCCTATTTTGAATAAATTTCTCTCCGATCGTCAGTATTTCTTCCTTACGTTAACTGATGGTCCATAATGTTGACCTTGGAAATAGCTCCCTTCATTTTGGCCAGACATATTGGAAATATATAGATCTTAAACGAGGCATGAACACGCAAGAAAATATGAAGGCAGTGAGCTGGAGTGTGTTCGGCTCTATTCCAACTTTTTTCCGTTTATTTTCGTCTATACGAAGGAATTTGTCGGAAAAAAGTGAAATTTTTTTAATAGCTTCTTATCTTAGCGGCAACTTTTCCTCACATCAAGCACAGATGCTTGTGGGACATGAAAGGTAATCGAATTCCGAATAACAACTTTCCTGGAGAAATATGCACCGACAACCACGCTCAAAACAAAATAATGAGTGGTATTCGAAAAATTTGTTTCTGAAGTGAAGTGACCCCTTTCATTCATGTGCTCAGCGTTATCACATTCATTCCAAACAGTGTAACAGCCAGAAATATAGGACTTAACGATGCCGTTATCAAAAATGATAACCATAGAATAGAGTGAGAAGAACGAGTCGATGGAACACAGTGTATTCGCCCATCCGCGAACGATATCCACCAATGGTGCAACAAATGGAGAGCCGAGTATCGTTTGGGTTCGAACAATATGTGCTTCAAGGAGAACTCGCAACTGATCCGTCAACAGTATCAACTCTAACTCCTGCAAAACATCTCAATTTAAGTGTTTCATTATATTTCAAGCTGAACCTCTCTTCGGCTGTTCCGAACTGTTTTCGGTGGGAACAACCTAAAGCGAATGCAGAAATATTTATGCTAGGGGTGACCGTGTTGTATGGAGACGATATTCGATTGAGTCGAAACCAAGAGCTGAAAGTGAATATAGGAAAATGACTAGACGTGCTGAGTTCAGCAGTGGCTCTTCGATGACTCAGTGAGACCAACAGTGGCAGGTATCGGTCTTGAAGAATCATCGAAGAGCCGTCGACAGAAAGTCGATGAAAATTGGAGTAATCAACAGGCCAAAGAGTCGCTTTGGTCATCGACATATTGTAGGAAAACTGTACGGATATTGCGGGAAGCAGTGAGACGGAGAAGACGCGGAAGGATCCACCAGAGAGGATCCTATCGAAAAAATTTAGCGAGAGAAGCCGAAAAACTGCTCTTCAATCGAGGAACAGTGACCAGTTGGAAATGACATGCAGTGTTGCATTGGACGGTTCTTTTTTTACTATGGCCTCGAACTGTTCCATGTTCGAACCGAATGTTATGAAAGAAAAATAAACAATAGCCAAGTGGTTTCAAATAGCCACCACGGAGATGTTCCGAGTGGAAATACAAAATGAGCGAAAGAGATCAGATGGGCCTGCCAGTGGATTTTGTTCGAACTACAGTGGTGATAACTGCTAGATGAGCGAGGAGCATATTCAAAACGCTACGGCTAACATTTGCAATCGGATATCACTAATGATATAGACTGTCGCTGATTAATGGACCATCGTGTTTCCAACATGTTATCATACCGTCATTGTACAGTAACACAAATCCATCACTTACCGTATCTTTGTAGGGTATAAACGAAAGAGTAACATCGGCCCACTGCTGCTGCATTGATTTGACGTTCTCCTCAAGGATTCGCTCTTTAGTAGCGACAGCACTGACCTAGACGCACCAACAACGTCAATAATAACTCATGTTTGAAATGATCTGTTATGTAATAGATGGGAATTACTGCATGAATAGGAGCGTGATGTTCTCCTACTCTAATTTTTTAAGGATATCCATCCGTTAAGGAAGTCACGGGTTAGGCATCCCTAAGATTTTATTGAAAATTCCAACAGGACAGAAGGTAAGAACACCACCGTGATGGTTATCAGTGGGAAGCAGCAGGAAATCGGATTTACGATATGACTGGAAACGAACTCAACCCTAAATCGATTCATTTTGACATTTCACAACCTACGTTGTATTATTAACTTGAATGAGCCCGAAGAGGTATCTTGTAAAACACCGAAGGAACTTTTTGATTTAGTTCCTTTGAAGTCCTGCCTTCAGATTCCTCTCTTACGAAACGAAAAAGTATATACCAAATGTGCCTTATTAAAGGTCAAAACTGTTTTGCGTATCGCTTTGATGTACAGCTCATTTATCTAATTCAAATCCGCCAAAAAATGCGTTGAGACGCTCACGTGAGCTTATAAATAGAGGAGGGAAGTGCTTTCTAATAAAATGAATGGACAAATAAAGATGCGTTTTGGATTGTAGATATTTTTCACGACTTCAATGCCTAATAAGTCGCCAAAAGGATTGTACAACTGCTCTGTACGGCATTTATTATTCTGACTTCTCTGGCACCTCGGTACGGAACCATTCGACGCATTGTCGAAGTCTTCTAGCTATCCGAGAAGTCTTTTGTAAAAAGTACGATTCCCGACTTCAAGTGGGATAGTATATTGACTCCGGTATATAAAAACCGGAAATTCGAAATCTGTTGGTTTATTGAAACAGCAATTGAGAAGGGTGACTTCTTCACTTTATCCTCCATCTCACTTCCTCCCCTTAGAAAAACCATCCACACATCATTTACTTGTACAATTTGAGATGCGGTGCGCCCCATAGATCGATGGTAATGTATTGCAACGGTAGGTGCAGTAGAGACGATCAGAAAAAAACATAAGACAACTAGCGGCATACCTGGAAAGTGCATAAGCGCTGAAAAGGTTGCAAATATTTACGCCTCACAAATAGATTACGGAATAAACTCAGAATGCGGGCGAAGAAATCTTGCAAGACAGACACCAACAGTGATTCAGGAATTACGGCAGTAGAATTCGCCTATCGGAAACCAGTTGTACAATGGCCCTCACCTCTGTCCCTCACCCTGAATATACCCTCGACATCGAGGTGAACAACGAAAGACGAACAATCTTAAAATTTTTTGGAATTTCTTGTGGTCCGAATAAAATACGCTATCGAACCTCTTCAATTTTTTCTGCTTTCTCTGCTACATTCATATCGATGAGATCCTTTACACGCATTGACGACTTCGCCTCTTCAGCACTTTTTACATCTCCAAGAATCTGCAAGAGAAACACAGGTACTCTTATTATAGGAGAAATTGGTTGCTGGGGTCACCGAATAAGCAAATGCGCATACCATGTTTATTCTTCTATCACACTTTTTCATTTGTTCTATTTGGCGAGAAGTTGATGCTTCAGCTGTGTTCCATTCTCTGAACAATCCTGAAGAGAAATGATCCGACAAATATTGCACTCACCTCTTGCCAGTGATATTCCTTCATGCCCTCATTACTGAGTGCCGTTAAAACTGGGAGCAGCTCGGCGAATTTCGACAGAATTTTCTCGAGAGTTTCTTCTTTTTGGCGTAATAGCTGAAAATTAAAAATAAGTTAACTCGTTCGTCACAGCTATGCACACTTGACGCTTGAATGCATAAAGTGTGACCTATAACAACAAATGAGAGATGATAGTAAAATCGAAATCAGCTTATGATCTCCAATGTGCGGCAGCTCTCAAAGGAAACTGTTGTCTATCACGAGGCCATCAATGGGTCGACAATTGATGTAAAAGAAGAAAGAAACTGAAAGAGGTTTACATCGAAGACGTTTTCATTCTCTTCATTTTCGATCTCTGTATGTAATTCAAGGAATTCGCTTCGCAGCCGTTCCACTGTTTCCGGGATTTCCAATCGATTAAAATCGATGACTCGAGCTGAATATTATGAATAATATCAGATCGGTTATGGGCTATATCATGCAAGCAAAGGGATTTGAGAATATCATAAGACTTCAGTGCTCTTAACACACTATTTTTGTGAAAATATTGTGTTAAGCATTGAGGTCTATTAATTCGTATTGACATATGCAAAATTTTTTGCGCTCAAAAATTCTCGATATCATTCGGTCATAAACGTTCACAGTGAGTATTTAAAAATGTGGAGAAATATGGAGGCAAAAGACATTTGCATACGACTACGAAACGATAAAGGCACATACGGTAAAAGACACATTGAGAAGCAGATTTCAATAGATTATTCAAGAACCCTGGATGAATTCGTGTTCTGAGTTGCGAACATTCGAAATGTTTCTTCCGAGGACGAAAATATTTTAGGAACATGTTATGATTTATGGGGGGGGGGGGGGGGGG
>JAARMF010001696.1:0-26566 GCA_022844705.1 Toxascaris leonina
TTCAGTGCATCTACCGACTCAATATCATCATTCTCATTGCGACGTTTACAATATTCGTGCATTTATGCTTCACACTAGTACTGAGGGAACTAGACTTACACATCCACGAAACATTTTAGGTCAAACAAATTTTAAAAAAGCGATTTTCCTATCTGCGAGACAATTTCGATTCGGAAAAATGAATTCATGAGAACAATGTCTCACCTTCGAGGACTCTCCTAAGGTTGCTTGCGAAGTATTCGACTTGAAGGAAGAGTTTTATGTCTCATGTTTCATGTGAAACAAAAACAAACATGCAAGTAACATGCAAATTTCATACATATATATATATTTCAAAAGGTATCCATACCATTACTATACAACTAGCGAGTCCTGCCAAGATCCATTCAGGATGGAATCTATACGGCTAAATTTCCTCTTCAAGGAAAAAATAAAATTGGCAGGATACATAATGTGGCTTCCGATAATCACAAGAATGAACTTCAGTGAAATGGCTGACGTGAAGAGAAAATGGTGAGTGGGAGAGGTTTGGATGATCTCGCAGTATTCCAATTGGAAAATGAACGACCCACATCACAACAGCATTCGCTTGAGCAACATTTGCGCAGGACATAGCAACCTTCAACCTGCTTAATAGGAGGCTTTCGTGATGAAAAATGTACGTGGTGAGGTATCGGTGCCTCTTGATACATACGGACCCATTGTTGATGCGCCGACGTTGATTATCGATGGCCGGAAGTAGCGCGTCTTTCTGCGATCGTAAAATTGCTTGATCCGTGAGCAGTTCAAATAAAAGAGAGCCAAAATCAGCGTTATCTATAAAAGCTTTCATGAATGCTTAGTGACGCAAAAGACAAGGCTGTACATAAAGTAATTGGATGCGATACACTACATCGGAAGTGAAATTGACCTGGCATTACTGAGGAATGCAAGTGTTTCTCTTGACTTATTGCCTAGTATGAAATGTCCAATACAATGTAGCGACTCGTTCTGACAAGGCTGTGAATAAACGATCAAAACTCGAGTAGCTTCGATGCGACTTCAGGAAGCTTGTGGCATTGCGGTGAAGGGAATATGAACGAAATTCATATTCCCCTCATCTACTAAGTCCTTCCTTCACCTAAGGTCGTTTCGTGTTCACATTGGTGCTAACGAGCGCTGTACTCGCTTCAGGAGTCACAAACCATCAACAACATCCGGATGCATAACTGAGTAAATTCGTCGATGCAGAAAAGTGACGTTGTCGATGAAAAAGAATCTCAAACTTCGCCATACAGAAACTTAGTTGAAAACGCCAAATTTGTAAGCAACCATTTATGAGTGAATAATGCGATGAATCTTCCGCATTTTCACGGCAATAGATGACGACTGATTATAGGAGAAATGGCAAATTTTTGAAAAACCGTTCTTCTTCAGGCACTCCTGAAAGGGGGAGGAGGTGGGTGAGGAATGAGGTGGGGGGAAGGGAGAGAGGTGCGAATGCGTTCCCACCAACCTTATCGAGTTCATTAAAGCTCAAGGGATAGCGATACGCTTCAGTTGACATAAGTCACCTAGTGAAAGTATTTTAGCCTTTCAAATCCAACAATTTCTAACGGGAATAGTGGGTTTAATGAGGCAGATACTAATGAAAAAAGGCACATAAAAAGGACATCGCAACGATAGCCTGAGCTACGTTCTAATGCAGCAGCAGCGCTTGCAGCACTTCCGTAACCTTTCCATTGCGAAGTACGATGCAGCTTCGCATCGAATGCCGATTAGGCATTTCATCAGAGAAGGGGGATGTACGACGAATTGAAGTGCCACATTCATTTTTTTCATTCCATTAGTGATCCTTTGGATAACTCGTGCAATTCTCTATTACTTCATGAAATGCAATATCACATCTCTTCTTCGTGTGTTTCTAATCTAGGCGGAAAATAAATTCGCCTTACTTTCGTTTGGCCCCTCACGAAAACCATTTTCGTGTTCTCAATTTCTCGTCCTCAACCATGCCAAATCAAATTTCGGCAGCTTTCATGTTATTACCAAGTACCCAAGGATGTTACTCATACTTTGAGGCAAGGCATCGATCACGATATGTAAATAGGGTCTTCACCCACTTCGTCACGCCATCTGTCTTGTTGGAGACTTGGGAGCAGGAGAGTAAGCTTAAAGCATTATCATCCAATTATCCCATGTATTTTGAAAAGTGCTATCAGCCAGAAAAATGCTACCATTATAACAATCATGATGAGTGGCGCAATAATAAAGAACAATCGGGAGAGATGTCGGCTGTCGTGAATCACGGCTGGCTGAGCAAGCCCCGCGACGAAGTGAATCGGACTCAACTGCAGCACCTGAAATATTTGTCGCAGGTGAACTGTGCGCTCTGCACCAAACACATCAGAGACACAATCGCCTTCTTGCTTGTCCCACTCGAAATCTGTTAGTAATGTGATACACTTGCTGGTGTGATAAGTTTTGCGTTAAATCAATCAGCATTCACTTTATTAAGATCAACTTACAATCGTTCTGAGGGCCCCCTAATCTTCACAGCCTAAAACGCATCGCTTGATATTTTGTGGTCTACTAGAGAAATAGCGTCATTTTTTCTACACTGAAATGAGTTCCGCAAAAGGATCTCTAAATGCGGCTAAGTTCTCATTAATTTTTTAATGAAAATCACCCCATATATCTATCAAGCCCACTTTTTACAACCCTCTGAGCGATATGTCAAAAAAAAAAGCGAAACAACGCGTCATCATTCTCTTAATTGACTATCACAAGCAGCGTTCCATAGGTAGGCGAACACCGATTGCCATAAAAACAATTTTCTCAAAGCAGTGATTGCACAATACATCAACCACTGGATTATGCGGTCACATGGTGAATGTGGGAACGGGGAAAGGCCAACGCTCATTAGATGCTGCATGGAGGTAAAGATAATTGCACCAGAAAACCGATCATTCTTTAGCACAGCAGTGTATATTCGAAAACCTCCAGTCAATGAGAAACAAATGAAAATAAGCAGAAGGGAAACTGGCAAACGTCTCTGCTTTCCGCTTTTTGAGCAAACTAGTTTCATAAACCATCAGAAGATAAGTAAAATATATGAAAAAATTCATTCGAATTTAAGCCGAAATCGTCCCTACAGACATTACACAAAGAATCTATTTTCCTAATTTGCATGCAAGGTGCAAGTTGTTATAAACTTTGACAAGATTCGTGCAAATTTGCAGAGATTTGGGCGAGCGTCGCGCAATTTGAAGAGAAGCTGACCTTAAAGATTAAGTTCCACTCTAAATAAGATCCTGAAAATTGAGCAATCCGGGACGCATTTCAACTCTAGTGGAACAAAGAAATTAAGGTATCTATTACGTTTCAGAACGCCACAGTGTGACGCAGTGAATGGTTGTTCTATACAGCTTTCGAACACAGCCCACCGTAGTGGTGTTTTCGAGGCATGTTTCGATGTGACCCTACGCCGGAAGCTATGAAAGTGAACCGATTAATTTGAGGGAATATAATTCGTATAATAAATTAGAACACATTCAGAGATATCTTCAAGAAGTAAACGTGACAATTTCTAATGGTCGCATTATTGAAATTTGGTTTACGTTTTAGGGTTGCTGCCAAATTTCTAACCTGCACAATGTTGCTGGATCGATCACCAGAGTTGTCTTCGCTTCCTTCCGCATCCCAGTTTCTTTGGAAGGGATTTTTCACGAATGAACTGTTAAATGAGCAAATACGTAGCCCATATATATGAGCCAAAGGATCGACTGATTGATTAACGTAGAACAAGAAAGGCGATCTGAGAAACAGTCCATGACGGAGAATTTTCTGAAAACTAGTCCACAGTGAAATGCATTCAGTTCATAAAGGCTCTTCACAGGAGGAGAGGGATAAGCAATCAAGGAGTCCATAGAAAATGTCGAGGAATGTGAGCAACGCAGAAGTGTCAAGAAAATTCCGCTGCCTCCATTCTTCCTCTGTGAGGGTCAAATGACATCATATGGTAAAATCATTCCGACAGTCTCAAATACACGCGCTTCACATGAGCTTAGAGGTTCCCAACATTAAAATGAGATTCAAAACGCACTGAATTCATTTCCGTACTAAACGGAATGCTCTATTCTATTTCATTTCGTCAACCCGGAGCGTGAAAGAGAAGGTAGGCGGTCCCAAATGCCCTTTTTTAAACTGGAAATTCGAGTGCATTAGTTCATGCTAGAACAACAAGCAGGCCACTAAAAGATCTCAAAAATTGACCTCTGACCCTAATAAGAAAGCGGTATCCGAGAATATTTTCTTCTTTAGGGCTCCATCTACGAAGCACAATCGTTCCGACTTCGGAAAAAGATATTGAAGTGGTGGTAAAGGTGAGCAACCAAACAACTTTATCTCATATATGCCAACTTCAAGCTAATCGCAGAAACACAAAAAACGCTCTTCATAAACAAAAGAAATCCGTCTACTTTAGCAGGGAAGTACAAAAATGTTGTGCCCCACAGCCTGTCGTCTTTATAGCAGCTGAATTTTTCACAGTCCTTACATTTACACCTTCATGCTCGTGACCTGAGAGTCGAGGTGTAGATCGTTCAAAGTGCGAATGAAATATTACAGCATGTGGCGTAACAGACACTCCATTATGGCTATATTAACTTGCGAAATACTACCAAAACATTTTCTGAAATCTCAGAAGGATGTATTCATATCATTACTAAGGTCGAGCTGACGCCTTTCTGCGTGGAAGTGCCTTCTTTCACTTGCAGATCGTCCACAGACAACTTTATTTTTTGGTACAAGTACTTTGCGCCTTATTCTCTGAATGAAATCAAAATAGAAAGAGGAGACTCTGATATGAGAAACAGTAATGCCTTCTTAACGCAGTCACGACATTTAAGAAATCCTTATACCAAAACATGCAGAAAGTTAATAAGACGGCCCATTTGCCGTAGGCGATAAGACTCACATCTTTTCGTACAATCATTCGGTTGCGTTCTCCAATCGAAGAATCAAAAACGTATCCATTGAGATGAACGTTTTGTGACGGTTTGCCAATCGCCATCTTCGCTTCTTTTACTCGACCAAATTCAACGTACACTTTATCAATCGATTCCCCATCGTTCACTTCATTAAATACCTGAAGGAAAAATAATTTCGTAGAGCGTTGCTATTAGCAGCCGACGCCATACGATTTATGTTCCATACAAAGAAAGAAAAACTATCTCGGTCATCCACGGCACGAGGAAGGAAAGAAAGGAAAGCCCAATGCGCAATTCTTCTTCCCCATAGATTTCTGCGAACGATTCAACAACATGATCAAATCCTCATTGGAAAACAAAATGTCGAGGTTTCAAGATTTGCAGAAAATGAAGTCCGACACATGAAACGGTGAACACTAGCTGCAGGAGCCGACAACTACGGTGGTCGCTTCCATCTATCAAAGCCCACCTTCTTGGGCCTGAACTTTTGATGCAGCCTGTTTGATCAAATTTTTGAACCAACTAAAGTCAAAATAACTGCTTTAACCTCAGATCCTGCAGTGATATTTGCTGACCGCACTTTTTGATATCTTTTCAGATAAAAGCCACCACTAAGTGGTTGCGTTTTTTAAATACAATAATGTGTTGCCTTCCATTGGCCGCCTTCGGATCACGCAACGCAACTGCAACATCTGGAGGATGTGAGACTAGCAACCAAAACTATTGGCAGAATCTTTGAGCGAAATTCCCAAGTCTTGTCAAAACTCCAGCTCGACGGGTGATGTGCTCATCACTCCAGTGGAACACAGCACATCAAAGCTGAGATGACGCATTTTCGATAGACGATGCACTTGCTTCGTCCTGATGGGTGTTTGCTTTAGTCCCAATATTAACGACGTCATCTACCGCACACTCAAAGCTTTTAGTCGTATTAATGTACGGAACGGAGCTTCCAGGGGGAGCCCATCCATGTGGTTTGATGAATCACACTCGAATGGGGCAAAGGAGCTTTTCAGGCCCGCGCAGACCCCCGTTTCGATTCAGCGAATGCTATTCGAATACAGTGCCTAACAGAACTTGTTCGTGTTCATGCAACTCTATGGAGAATTTTTTAGTACGCAGAGCGAGACTCGTTTTTTCAACATTCCTCACAGAGATGAAAAAGACTCACGGAATCCCCATGTGGTGGAGCTCGCTTCCAGAAAATTTCCCGAAGGCGGCGAATATTTTGGGTGTGAGGGCCTCCGTGATCCACAATTTATGAGCCTTTTTTATGTGGGGGCAACCGTCAGAGGGATCTTCTTGGGAAGGGGGGACAGATGGGTGAACTCCGAACACTAGGTCGTACACAGGGCGTATATCACATTCTTCAAAGAAGCAACCTCTTCGCTGTAAATATGCAGCACTCGTAGACGCGCATCCCAGGTGGCATTGACGTCGCGTTTGGCGAGACACATTGTTGATGTTGTTTTGGTAGTTCGTTTAACGCACGCTCCGTTGAATGCGGTGACATGGCTGCCCTGTGGACATTCGCATCTGAATTTTTGTATCGTGGAAAGCTGATATTATGATGCAGTGGAACAACATTAGTACACTGCTAGCACTTCGAATAACTTGCTTCTAGCAGCGTTCTTTTGAGTGATGCCTTCACTTAAGCACCGTCAACAGATTTCAGTGCTCACAGAATGATATGTTCTAATAATAGTTAAGTTTTCGTGATAAATAAACCGAAAACCCACAACTGGCAATCGACATATGTACGTCATAAATCTCACTTCCAAAAGCGTTCACTGCTGACGTCTACTGCATTGTGTGAGCAATTTGGTTTTAAAAAAAGGTGCAAACATCGACTTAAAAAAGAACGCGAATCGCACTTGTCTGGGATGTCATGTATTTTATACTGACCGAATTCTTATGTCACCGGACAAAGTAGAGATTCTTCCGGTTTTTTCCTCTTTTGTTACAATTTCGTTGTTATTTCTCAGGTTAAGTGGGGTCGTTTGCACGCATTTGCTGTCACTGCGTTGGTGTGGAGGGTTGTGGAGCATACCTGGCAGTGTATCTAATGCCTACGGATGAATATGCTGTTCCCCCAACAAAGCAGTTTTAACTATTTATGCCTTTGGTTGTTTCCCGAAGTCTTCATTTTATGGGATGGGAAGCGATTTTTGCACTTCATTTTAAGTAACTATCCGGTGGGATGGTTATTTAAAATGAAGGGCAAAAATCACAACCGAGTATCCTTATCATTTTGTTTTTCCTAAGAAAGCCGAGCGGAAAAATTAGACGCCATGTCGTAGGTATATGGAACTACGCCTTATAATCTAGGCATGCCGTCGAACATATCAAACATATGATCCGATAGTGAGACATGAGCTGAACTGCAGTATCCATATCATAAGACAAGGGGTCATTAGTGCCATTCTACGAGTGGTCTTCGCAAATTATACAACGCTGTAAAAGGTGATCTCATATAGCAATCACTAAGGTGTACTACTGCAACCAAATTTGCGCATGCATCTGATTTTGAGGCGGCTAGCGTAAGGTACGCATTTTATTAATCGATTGTAACGCAGATGGGGTGCGGCAGAAAATATGGTCAGGTATAAAATGATGAACTGGTTGTCTATTTTTATATATTCGGGGCAACTTCCTACTTATTTTCGACTGTTTACCTCAGAATCAATGTTCTTACACGTACTCTGAAGCGTTATGTGAATATACCACTGCATATCACAAATTTGGTGTACTATATCTTCTTGTCGTAGATAACGTTATTTGTCAACAAAAGTATAGTGATCAACTTCTTCTAGCAATGAATGAGCTGATATAGGATTCGACGCAAAATGAACTTATTTAAGGGTCGGAATAATCGTCACCACTTATATATGTTAGGCAGTTCGATCAAAAAAACTCGACCTAGCATGTGCGAAATACTACGTCTTACAGCCAAAACAGCATCACGAAACTAATATTTCCATGTGATTTAGTATTAAACTTATTTCTCCAAGAAGTCGCGAACAGAGACGCATGCGTATTCATATTTGCTCATTCCTTCTTCTTCATTCGGTTAAAAGCACTCTTCTCAGAATCCAACTTACTTACTGAGACACTTAGAAGTAGGTCAGTTGGATTCTGAAGAGTCTAACCAGTAAATCCAACTTACTTAAATAAATAATCCAACAGTGGACAGTAATATCGCGGAAGAGTGGTGTCGAATATGCGTTTAATTTATCTCTCAGTGAGCACAGCTTTCTTCTACCGCCTAACAGAACCAGCGGATGGGGATGTGCATCCGTTTCGCTGCTTATTCCCACTTCAGTCAACTGCCATCGTATTCTCCGACTGAGTCTTTGGAAGTGTCGCTATGAAAATCGATAACGACCAAATTTCAACTCAACATTCGGGACTCCAAATAAATGAAAAATTGCAGCCAATTTTCTAAAGAACATCTAATAGTGTTGATCGATCTGTTTGCCAAAAGCTGAGAGTTAAGAATGTTATAAGGAATTAACTGTTTCTGTGAAGAAAGCTGAACGATCAATCGGCGGTTGGGACCATATCCACACGAGGAGATTATTTATGAAAAGAATGCCAAGGGGGGGGGGGGGGGGGGGGGACGGGAACAAAGCAGGCTAAAGACTTTCTATTGTCGCAGAGAGAGCATGAGTTTCAGAAAAATCAGTAAAAAACAGTAGGAACTTGCCATTATTGCTACGGGTGAAGTGCATTCATGAAAGATGCACAGAGATACCTTCCTATTGATGTGCCTCTCTCCACAGACATATATTCTTCTCCACTCAGTAAGATAAGAGAGGCTCCATTTTCTGCTCCAAAATATTCCAGATAAATGCAAAAACTCAAACTTCTCGTGCGAAGCGCATCCAAATTGACACTGTACTCCATTGAGTAGTGTGCAAACATCCTCATCGTTCGAATGCTTTCTGATTTTGTCTAGTTTCGCAGCTCTTGAGGCTGAAGTCGTTGATGCTTGAGGTTCCAGTGTTGCCGTTATCATCGGAGTCTGCTTCTCGACATTCCGGTCAAAATTCTGATGTTCCAGTGTCGTCATTCGGTACATTTCATCATCCTTCTGTTCCTTTCGTGTTTGAATTCCGGCTAACATACTGCTCACGGCATAGGGATTCGCGTCTTTTGTTGCCAATGCCGTTGACGATCCAATAGAACTTGTAGTTGAAGAGACTTGAGGAAGTGTAGCTTCGTGAGATGATACAACTTCCGGCACACTCGACACTATCGTTACGAGCGTAGATTTGATCCATGCGGCTGTAGTTGTTTCCACGTGATTTGTCTCACTAAAGGGAGTGCTTGTTGTAGTGGATGTAGCCTCAGTGGGACTCGCTTGGTGAGTGCTGAAGTATAAAAAGATGTCAGAATAAAAGAACATTCAATCGAAAGTGCAATATCTCGATAAAAACTTTAAAAAGAATGCAATGTGAGAAGGCTTTAACTGTTAAATCAGTGATCGCTGCAATCCGAAAAAAAGAATTCGCCAAAGAAGATCGTATTATTTGCAATTTCCACATCCATTCTACCATGCAC
Source organism: Toxascaris leonina (assembly GCA_022844705.1). Lineage (NCBI taxonomy): Eukaryota > Metazoa > Nematoda > Chromadorea > Rhabditida > Ascarididae > Toxascaris > Toxascaris leonina. The sequence continues at coordinate 9,534 of JAARMF010001696.1, forward strand.
AACAAACGTTGTCAAACACACATTAAACCGCCAACCGTCAAATGCAAAAAATACACATAAAACTCGCAAAATGTATTCTAAAATGACTTCCACAATCCAGGATCCAAAGTCCACAAAAAATATTTCCATCTATTCGAAAAAGCTTCCCAAATGAACCATAAATAAGCGAAACACTTCCTCTCGCAAAGATGTGATAGAATTACTGCAATCATCATAGGCAATCTTCCGTAGTATATTCCAAGTTCGGTTGCCAATGTGATGGCATACAATGGCGCATCCTTATTATCAAGCAATTTTTAAAGAAGCCGCCCTTTATACGAATCCAATTGGCATGTATCTTTCAGTTCCCTTTCGATATCTTCTTTTCGTCCTACTTGCAAACACACTATAGCAAAATTGTTATGCGTAGTTGTTTTTGATACCTCTTCGAAGGAACATGAGGTAGTATATTCATGGTCGATGTGACCACAGGTAGTGTTGTCGTGGTCGTTTCGATGGGGTCACGTTCATGAAGCGTTAACGATCGATTCGGTGAAAACTGAAAGAGAATTATCTCATCAATCATTTCCTCACAATTTTTCGATGCTAAAACACACTTTATGTGGAGGTTTGCGGTACAAATGAACGCAACACAACGGCAAAACACTTTTATTGCGTCAGTGAATTGAGGACTACAGAGACGAGCCTCAAAGTCGACCCTTATTCACTTACTTATTATATGGGAAATGTAGAAAAGAGTTCTTTCAATATTTTATTGTTGTATAAATAATTGTATATTGGTGCTTTCATAAAATACATTGCAGAATAAAAGATTTTCCCAGTAGTCACACCAAAATGCAAAAATGAAAGATAATTCGTTAAGGGATTTTGCGAAAAACTTTGTAAGAATCCCCCCTAAAGTTGCAAATGTCATAAATATTCTGTAGACAGCTCGGCTTCGCTAAAGTTACTGTTCTGAAGGTACCTGCACATGAAATCCGACGGAGTTATTGCTGATGTTTCAAAAAAAAAATTACTGCATATGGAAATTGCATTCAGAGTGCTGAACATTCGGTCACTTGTGTCAGAAATTTCAGCTCTTCAAACTTTCAAAGTTTTCCACGAGAATATTTTGCTGTCAGTGTGCGGTTATTCATGCAGGATTCTAAAAATTCTTCCGTTGGCTCAGGAATTAATGACTATAACGTTTCTGATTTTCGATAATTGGGTGCTTTTTATTCTCGATGTGTCTCTCGATTTAGCTGTGATATTCAGCATCGTTCGCATTATTGGCGATGTGTTTCTCGAGGAGTTTTTCATATACCTTCCATCATTGGTTGTATCCGTTTGCTAGACACTAGTGATCTAAATTCACTTCCATGAGGTGATTTATCCACTTAAGTTCGACAGAGATAAAATCTTCACTTAAGAAAAACTTCTTCCAGATTTCTTTCGCAGTGGAAACGCTTTTAATATATTCCAACAAAAAAAAATCGATAACTTTGGTAAGCAGCCTTTTTCTGCTTAAGAAAAAGGTTCCCCGCAGCAGTTTTTTCATTAAAACTTCATGGGGATTTGAGTGGGAACGAACTTATTGAGCTGATGGTTGTAGCCGAGAACTCTTTTCACGCTGTGAATTTGCATTTTTGGGAGGGCTAATGTCAGAGACTTATTTTTTCTCATAAAAAACAATTCTTCGAACTTTTCGATCACATTCCCAATCATACAAAAACTTTTGAAACTAATAGTATTCCCATCGAATTTGATAAATAAACTCCATCGATGAGCAATTCTAGTCAATCACACAAAAATTTATAAATCCTCAATATGAACTCAACCCATCAGGATGGACGAATCAATAGTTGCGAAAGAGGAAATTTTGCATTGGCATGGAAATGCTTTTTTTGAATTTGATGCTGAATAAGTCAGGATGAAGGAAATGAGCGCAACCCATTCCCCTATCAAATATATCTAAAATCTGCAAGGCACTCTTATTTGCATGTATTTGAAACACAAAAATAACACTGACAATCTTTGAGTGAAGAATTGTGGGTGCCACACTTTCGATAATCGAGATGTTCTCTCTGCCGGTGCGTTTGATCTGAAGCGGGTTGGTTGAAACCGAGAGAATCTCAAATTCACTCGACATATCTCTAGCAACGTTGACGTCATCTGAAAAAGCGCTTTTCGGGAGAAGAGTCGCAAATTCAACTGTACTTGAAGTGCATCTATAAGAAGGTGTGGCTATAATGGTGGTATCGGTATAACGATGGTTTAATAGTGCGAGCAATCGCCCGTTCTTTTTCAACTAGGTTATGGGCAATATATATGCAGTAAACACTCAACTTTTACTTTCGTATCTGCTCATATATTTATATAACCGTTAGGTTATATAAATATATGAGCAGATACGAAAGTAAAAGTTGTCTCCATATTTATAACAGTAATTGCTGCCTCCAATGACTCTTCCAGTTTTACTTAAATACAGGCTTACCTCTGTGCATCAAGAGCGGGACGTGGTAATGAACTCAACTGATAATGCATGGGGAGAGGGATGGGCGTCTTCGATTAGAAAAATTGTGAGCGACCACGAATAGCGAAAGTTTGCTGTTTTTATCTTCGAGCTCCTACTACTCTCCCTGTGTTCATCAAAAATTCTTTTTAGTGTGCAGAATCAACCTTCATCATGTCAACAACATATCTGCTTCTAGATCGACCTATATACAGAAAGTTATGACTCATCAACACCAACATAACCATCGGAACGTACCAGCTAGTAAGTCAAAGAAAGGAAATTCATCCCAACAATGTTGGAGTGATTAAGGTGGAAATTCTTATTGCGGTTACGGCAGGGCGTGGTTTTATCCTCAACACTTGTGCGAAGAAATTTTCCAAACTTCCTCGCCAAACCCCAGCTTCGTAGCATCTTGAAGCTCAGGACTTCATGGACATTATCTAACCATTTCAATGATCAGGGTAAGCACTAATAATGAGGTCAGAGACTCAGGGGTTGCTCTGAGGATAGGGCGAGGCGAAGTTCATGCACTGGCACACACTCTAGATATGCATGAACCAATGCTTTCAAGCGAAAAGAAGGGCAGAAAAAGAAACTTTAAAGGTTCCACACAGTACAAACCTAAAGGTAAAGCACTTGAGATTTCAGTTTCGTTCAATGGCGACGATGCAGACGCGCAACCGATACCCCCTCTTGGGTGGCAACGACGTTGAAACAGCAGCGGTCCTTCGATCTTGGAGCATTCGCCACAACGTCCAACCGATTCAGCTGCTAAAATGCTCACAGATGGTCAAAGATGAGGCGGGGAATTCCATAGGTCAGCCAAATTCCTCTACTATGTAGCTCTGATCGGAAACAGCAGTGGTGTTTGCTTTGAGCCCACAACTTGCCCTCTTCCACTATGGTCTGACTCTGTCAAACCATGTACACTGCAATTTTTGAAATACCTCGCGATGACATCGGAAAATGGCAGTTCGGACGAATTGAGAACAAAATTTTGATAGTATTGGTTCCTTTTGTTTATTTTGAAATTTGAGAGTGGATGAGAGGTTTAAATTGAGAAATTAAGAGGGGAAGGAAAGTGTGCAGTGCTGACATTTCAAATCAATCGCTAATTTCCAAAAAGCAGAGAAGTGAGGGAGTCGTTTATTTGCCAATGCCTCTGGAACCATCCAGGTTGAGTGGTCAATATCTTTCGAGACTGTATTCTCGAGTAGTGATATGCCTCATAACGACAACATCATCACCTCTCTGACAGAGTGAAGATTCGAACTTTGTATCTAGTATGTTGGCTTGTGCAGTTCCCTATTCAGTAGGTCTATACGTAACGTAAACTTCTCTGCTAATGCAATGAAATATCCGAATCAGTCAGAGAAAACTGAAAGAGAAATTTTTGTGACCTCTTGAAGCATCCAGCCAAAAACACCAACTCAATGCAGTATACTCAACCTTAAACACTGCACCCCATCAAAGCCGAAAAAAGAAACCACGACGTCGTATTGGTTTAACAGCAAAGTAGTCAGTGATTTGCCTCATCACAATTGGCTGTGATCCGCTTCCCTCTACCCTACACTTTACCTCGCTAAACAAAAAGTCGCTCAAGCAAGGATGAGCGATCATCTCAGTTCAAGCCTTAACAGAGCCATCTCATTTATTCATATTATCAGCGGACTCAAAGAATTCACTTACGCATCGTTTTGCATGAAGTACAAACGAACGGAGTTACGCGTACAACACCAAATTTCGGCTTCTTCCTTTGTTCATTGTACACCGCGCAAACTTGTACGCCGTAATCAGTGTCCTCATCAAGTTGCACGCTAAGTGACTTCGTGTCACCTGCGGTTTTAACCTCACGACGAGATGCGATCGTCCATGAGACGAATGGTGGAACGCCCTGCAATAACAACATGAGAAGCGAATTTTCTGCTTACATCACTCAATCGTCCATTTATCTCAGCAATCCCGAGTTGCACTCTTTCTTCGGTGTTGTGAGTGTAAAGGCACAAGCTGCATTAACTTTCTTGGTATACTTCGACTCTTTTCTGGATAGCAGCGGTGGATGAATTTAGAAAGAAGCGTTTTCACAACATAAGGCACTCGTCGAGATGAATCCTTCGAACACCTGAAATCCGGATTCCATAACAATTCTCGTGTGGAACTGTCATCACCCAATGCCAACATTTGATGCATAAGTCGCATCACTTGCGTCGAAATTGGGTAAAAATTTTGAAATTTCAATGTAATCAAGCGAACTGCTGGTCTCATACCTGCATTTCTGCTGCACCATATCTGATGTGATAATAGAGAGGGTCGCCAAATTGCGCAGGGGGAGCCCACATTATGGTGACATTCCCATTCGAACCCCACACGTCGATTACATCAGTGCATTGCGGTGAAACCTCTGAAATGTTTTTTCATCAAAAAGAACCAGTGGTACTCGGATCACTCCGTCGTCCAAAAAACATTTATGATTATAAAGGAGCGGGGATTTCGATGGGAGAGTATCGTAGACAAGAGCGAAAGAAACTACCACTCAACCTCTGAAGAAAGTATCTATCATGGCTTCGGCGCAGAAACAAGGTAATCGCTGCCGCTCTTGCTGACTTCTTTTCACAGCAGCTGATGCACTCAACACCTGTAATGACGGATGATACCTCTCACTCCCTTTTCCCATGAGTGCATCTATTATCGACCATAACTAATAACAAAATCAATGAAATTCTGATTCGAGTTATTTCTGACAGCTCCACAAAGGTGTAATCAGGTTGCAGTATATTTCTGTGAAATGCAAGAAACCGATTGAGGGCATAAAGAAGTGAAAAGAATGCTGAAAATGTGGGCACAACGATCGTATCAGAAGCTTCACTTGAACGAAGTTCACTTTCGTTTCGAAGGCGAATTTCATTAGTGCCGGGATATGAGAAGATATGGAAAGAATAAAGATGCCAAGCAAGAAAACATTTGTTGTCGTTCGCATCCACTGATCGCATATAGAGAATTGAGGCATTCGATGAAATTTGGGACAAGATTTGCATTATAACAGATTTATACACCTCGGCAACTGAATTGGCCTTGTTAATGCGAAAGAATCTGCTGCAATTGTTATGAATGTCAGCACAATGACTCTTTGTCGTTCCCCCAATATGATAATGTCCTGTGCACGTATGACAAAAACATTTCTATGAATTGATTCAACAGTTGTTCTCAAAGTAAGTTTTGCTCAGATGCCCTTAAATGAAATGTTGCGCTGAAGTTTCTACTTGCCTGTTTTGCATAAACACACTTGTTCAGCTCAAAACTCAGCGAAATGTGCTCATTGCTCGCATTGAAGTGATGTGTTATTCGTTTCTCAGCTTAGACAATTTTGATTGCTTCAAAAGGAAAGTGATGAGAAAGGACCGGATGTGTTGCGGTCCATAAGAACATGTTGAGTACGATCGACAGATATGCGTTTTCCACGCCTTACAGAATGCAGCGAATTTCTGCTGATGTGCCGAAACATGGGAAACAGCAATATGCTGCGACATTCCTCCAAGAAACCAGAAGGCGATTATATCTGGTGCACCATATGCAAACAACCTACCATGTTTGCATATGTCGAGATCGGCTAATCTCTCACAGTCGAGTTCGAGCGACTGCTGAATGCTGAAGGGTTCAAGTCGAACGCATCTTGGCAACATTCGAACCTCGACCCACAGTCGACATTTTCCTTCGAGCATTTCAGCTGGGAGTGATACCCTAAGACGACCCCCACCAGTCACTTGCTCCTGCAAATCAAACATTTGAGATTTAGCTGGCATGACTGAACGCAACTGATGCTCGTCGCGTTCCCTTTTTTAAGGAACGCCGCTTTTTGTTTCAGCGTGTAGGTCACGAAAAAGGAACAGCGACCGACAACCGGAAGTCCAACTCTTTCATCTCCTCTAGAAATGATGCCATATCAAAGGAAAGAATAGAGCTTTGAAACTATCCTCCAACCTGCTTATCGCTCTCAGCANTGTAGGTCACGAAAAAGGAACAGCGACCGACAACCGGAAGTCCAACTCTTTCATCTCCTCTAGAAATGATGCCATATCAAAGGAAAGAATAGAGCTTTGAAACTATCCTCCAACCTGCTTATCGCTCTCAGCATGCCCATGAGTGGGCCATTTCAGCGCCATTCGTGAACGATTTTCAAAGCCGAATTCCCGAGTTTCCAAGTGGTTGTAAAGATTTGCAAAATCGAATTTGGAAAAGTTTGGACTTTTCAAAAAGGACAAAATAAAGATTGACTGATTTTAATGCGCCAAAATGTAGTTGTTGGGAATATTTCTCGATGCTATTTGTTATAGGAAAAGCAAAACGCGGTAGCATTACATCTGGCTGGAAGATATCCTCTTCATGAAAACCGTATATCAGCCGCCTGTGCTTCCACTAACTGCCATCACCACTCTCTCTTCTCCTTCAACGACCCGTGATGTCTTTGTTGTGCATACTACACTGTATAGGCTTCAGGTGTTTGCGAACAAAGCATATCTAATTTTCTAAATTTCAGCCGTTAATTTCAGTCCACTCTGACAAAGTACAGCAAGAAGTTTTCAAGTGGTGCCGTTTATTTGCGTGTAATTCAAAGAAATGTGAACTCACTACTGTTGGTGTCGGCAGTTCGTCCTCCGGTGAAAGGCATTGTATCGGGTAGACTGCTGCTCCCTCATAGCCGTAAATATCAGCGTCTGTATATCCGCGCGGATTTTTCCATTTCACATTTACGGTCACCGTGCTGTCCGCGCTGTTGTAAATTGGATACTCCGTTCTTATCTGTGTTAGAAAACGCGGTTTTTTGTGGTGAAATGAGCGGAAGCGATAGCTCAGCGTGAACTCATCACCATCCCCATCCGCTGGGGAGCAAAACGCGCAGCCCGGTTCATAAAACACTACATAAAGAGGGTAGTAAAACGAAGTTGGTAAAAAATAAGCGGACATGTATAGAAAGCCCGCTCAGCGCCGTCCAAATTCAAAACGAGACATCAGGTTTTCCGTTAATTCCTATAAACGTGTAATAATAATTCGGTGTAGCTGCTTAGTGACGGTGGAACTCTTTTTTATGTAGAAAACGAAAGTGCGATGACGCCTCAGTCATTATGGAACTATAGGGCGTTGCGCGTTTTCGCAAATTCGCTTCGTGAATGCGCGTTATGTACACAAGTACATATACAAGTGCCTGTCGATCTTTTCTGCTGTTTCAGCTGGAGAGTTACTGAACCGAAAATCAAGAAATTTGATGGGATTTGACGCACATGAAAGGGTGACCTTCCAAAGCTTACTTCACAACAACTATCAGTCTTCGAACAAGTTGTAGGCATTTATCATTTCAGTGTTTCATGCTATCGGTATCCGCTTCAACACTAGTCGGCTTATAAAAACGAGATAGAGGGCGCGTCCCAGCTCGCATGAACTATCGCATTCAGAGGTCGGCAACAAGACAATGGAATGCGCAGGATATTGCCCCTGTATTTCAACTGATCCAGCCGATCGCGCAAATCTTTCGAAAAAAACAGATTGTTTTCTGCAAAGCGGCCCGTGGAAAACGAAAATCGGGCTGATATAAAATGAAACTCGGGCATTTGTGAAAGTCATGGCTTCCCTGACTTTTGTCTTCCTATAATTCCTTTCAAAGTTCACCAGTCAGTATGGATTACTTCAGAGAAGATCATCCCGTCCGATACAAAACACCACAAATTTCATTGACATTGTGCTCCATTGTTAGCTATTTCAAACCAATAATAAGAATCTGATTCACGCAAATACATCCGAAGAGGCAACATATCGCCATGAGGCACCTGTGCGACGCAAATTGCGCAACTAAATATTCGCCTGTTGATGTGCGAAGATGCGTTCAGTGCGAAAATGCGCGGAATAATACTGATGCTATTGTGAAAAACCATTGTCTGGCAATAACTATATGGTCGAGTCAAATCCAACCTGATCAGTCTCAATGGCGAACTCGGGAAGAGTGACTTGTATGGCACGAGGCCGTAGGACGGCGATTTGATGCATTGGATTTGTTGAGCGCAGCACGACCAATACTCTGAACTGATAATCGCGACAGGGATCCGGTGTGGTGAATGTTATCTCCGGTGTTATCGATACACCCTAAATCCACAGCAAAATTTTTATTCATAATGTTGCGTGCGCATGCAGCAGAATTAGGGAGCGTGAACGGGATCTAAGCGGACGGATACGATGAATGCATATTGCATCGCACACATTTCAGTCCATCAATTGAACCTCCACATCGAGCTTTCAGGTTTCCAAGCCAATTTAATCATCAGCGATGGGGTCACCGAATTCACATCACTAATCCAAGCAGCTCTAGAGAACACAGAATGAGGTATCCACAGTTGCTTTTAGGAGTGCTTATGAAAAACAAGGCTCACTATGGAACCCACGAACACTGTTTCAACAGTAATTATGGATCGAAAGTGAAATATGCTGACATATCGATAAACAAGATAGCAATGTATTTTATAGAAAGCGAAAAACTTGTAACGAACAAATTTCGTAGTCTGCAAGAAACAATAAAAGTGCTAGGATATCACTTATACGAAAATGCAGCGAAGTGGAACCGAACAACTTCTTTGTTGCCAAGAAATTAATTTCATTCCAAGCCTTGTGGGCCGTCTAACGTGAATCATCTACAAATGGGTTGCGATTGCTCATAACACATCCGAAACCTTTTCTGCTCATAGCATCATTTCACACTATTTACATCAACCAAATGCTAGAACGCTGGTGCACAAAATGACTTGACTGCGACATAGGAAAAACCCAAACATTGCCATCACTGAGAGAGCGATGACATTCGTGCAACTGTCTGAAGAAGGTATTACCGCATACATCCAATCGTCAGGTGAGGTGCTCACTGTAGAGAACTCAAATATGTATATGAATGCCAGTGGGTTTGGACTCATCATAATATGGATGGTGTGTGCATCGAGGTACTCTGTTCTGACGGCCAAAACGTCATCGATCGTCTCCGCTGAAAATTATGTAGAAAATACGATAGCTGTGGGGATCAGCCGGCTGTCTGGACGTGAACGATATGAAATCGGAACAAAGGCTAGTTCATTCAACACAGTCACTTACGAATGAATCATTCAGAGGCAGGGCGTCATTGGCGAGAATCAGAAATTTTGGGATGTTAGGTTTACTATCCGATCGCGTAAAATTACCTTTGAGGATGCCCTCGCTGATTGAGCTGCATGGACGATGAACGGCTGGTACGGAGCATGAACAGTAGACGGCGTTGGGCTGCAAATGACATAGTGAAGCAAACACACGGGAAACCCATTGATTTTCCTTTCCTTATCATTGTTCGGTATAAAATTTACCATCGTAAGGCATGTCACACCATCTTTGATGTGTGCACACTACACAGTCCTTCACTTGCGAATTCGTTGACAAATACAAATTGGGATCTTGCAATACGATTTCACGCAAGTTAGAGGCGGGAAGGAAAAGCTTTTGCGATTCCTTTGTTCAAACTATTAGGCACACTGAAAGAGACAGAAACAGATAGATAATACGAGCACAAGCACAGTTTTGTGGGCTGGTAATTTGCGAGAGAGCAAAAAAAGGCAAAAATTTTGTGTGCGTTTCACAACTCCGAGCGACGAAAAGATGCATCATCTGTAGATTTGTAAGAGCGTTCGGTCTGATTGTAATGTTGATACGCCGACATTTAACCTTCCTTGATTTGGAGTCACTCATGTTAATATTTGCTCTGATGACGTTATTGTGACAACAACCATTGATTCTAGGAAAAATATTCTTCTTAACCCCCCAGGTTTGTCGTCCCAAAATTTCGGGGCCATCTGAAAGTCATTCTGAAATCTCCAAATTTTAGCATCCCAAATGCCAGCGCTACTGACAATCCCTATACTCGTACCATTTTCACTTGCATGAATCTTCCATTGAGGCGTTTTCACGGATGGTGTTGATTGTTCTGTTCTGAACAAAAAGCTCCTCATTGTGATTCTGCACTCTTTTTTTTGCAGCGTGTCCAACGCAGCAAACAGACAACTCTTTGCGAATGTTATTCTTGCCTTGCTAATCTTCACAGTGTGCTTGTGTTTAGTTTTTTTTTCATACACATAATTATGCATATAATATCGCATATACAAATTAATCAAAGATGCTCTAATTCTGGTGGTTCGATGTATGACATCAAGCTCAATAAATAGCATTAACAAAACGCATCAGAGATACCATAAATCAGAATGAGTTATTTCAAGAGTTTATCCATTGGGCCTATCTCAAAAAATGAGCTTTTAGCGCGCGCTATTGCGACAAGTGGAAGAGACGTGGAAAAGCCTCGAGCCATATGTGCAAGCTGTAGTGATCTCGATATCTTACTCTTACACTCGTAACTATGACTTCCAAAGAGATGCAAATAAATATTCATGAAAATCATCAGCTTACGGATTCCAACCAACGAAATATTATAGTCGCTTTATTGCTGTATTTCAGGCTTAACTACTTGCTCATTCATGATATGTATGACCGTATTCTCTAGAGAGGAAGTCAAAAACAATTTTGTGATAGTTGTGAAGTATTGAGGAGTAAGAAGGCTCGGAAACAGAAATGTCATTGCGGCGCTTTCATAAAAAACGATGTCACAATTTGCGGTGGGGCAAAAAAAGATGACACGATAGTAATTGACCGAAGAGGTGATTGGTACATCAGGGACGATGTTCTCAAATTAGAGATAGTGAATTGCTTTCAGTTGAAAGTGGTCAAGGTCGTCAAATTTATGCCCTTTGCACCTCAGTAATCGTGTTATCCAAATAAGTTGAGGAATGCAGTCGAACTCGGCTACTTTCACCTCGTCGCTCGAAATTGCACTCTTCTGGGCGAGTGCCCTCATAAGCAATCCAGCAAAAACGAAAACTACACACAACAGTTTCCAAGAAATCTGCTCGTGATGTGCTGATTTTTAGCGCCGGTGGAGAAATATTTTCTTGCTGTGGAAACACTTTGCTGGCACATTTTGCTTGTACTCCGTTGTATGAATCCACTTGCAAACATGTAGGTTGGCCTATGAAGAAAACGGAGACAGCAGCAAACTTGAGGAAAGGTTGAGCAGTAGTAATAGCCAAAAAAGGCTTCATTCTAGTTGAAGCAATGAGCATACGTTCAAAACGGTTGCCTTGTCTCGGTTAGATGTTTTGAAAGGGGTGCTTGTTCTTACAAAGAACCCTATCCTTCCTTTGCAAATCAAATTCGATGAAATAAATAGTGGCCATCGATCAAACCCACTCGCACTCTGTGTGTGCATCATCAGTCACAAGTGATGTTTCGAAAGACACAATATTCCCACCAACCTTGGTCAGAGGCGCTGCGTTATTCATCTTCGTTACCGGATTCATTTCACAACAACATACACTGCGAGTGCCTCAATTTTATAAGAGCTGAGCAGCGTTTGGGAGGGAGTGGTGATGACAGTATGCTTGTTTATTGTTCTTCTCAACATAAAAATGTGGATAGAGCTCCCTTGCGAACAACCTGCCTTCAGCAAAACCAACACGGAAGATGACCACTGTGAAGGCCACACAGTGCAGGTCAGTGGCTGTTGGGAATGAAGGCGATCGAAAGTTTTGGCAGATTCTCGAATAGGACAATAATTATGTGCACGCCTGCAGACAACGGCTCACGACAAGAAACTGAGTACATTCTTTGAAGTGAAGCATCGCTCGACAGAGATGTCGTTGATGAGAAATAAAAGCAAATTTGAACGTTTCAGGGTGTGAAGCTTGATGGGGCAATTCCCAACCTCTGTGAAAGCTTGATAAGGAATTTTTTTGAAATCTCAAACAAAAGATTCATCTTCGACTGGTTATGAGTAATGATTATCCTACCAAATGTTGACTTAACTCTGCAACGTTGAAAAACTGTGTTGTAAGTGATTAATAATAGCGGTGAACATCAACAAAATCGACGAAGCATGAGAGGCCCATGTATATGAAGATAAGCAGAAGAAGGTGCGGCTAGAAGATGGATGAGGATTAGTCAAAGAGATGCACATAAGTGCAAAGCGCGAATGAATCCCATCGCAAATGCATCTTCAGATGGTGCAACACGAAGCCCACGAATGGAACTTCCTCGTTGCTCGTAAACGCATATTATGCGCCTTCTAGCAGCATCACTTTTGCTCCGTTCATGACTGTCTGTCCGATTGTCTAAACTGAGAGAATATCTAGAGTTATTGAAATTCGCGCATGATGTGAATAGTATAATAGCCCCGCGCCATCACTATTCACTTCAATCTGTTTAGTTCAGAAAAAGCTGCAGAGATATATCATTCGAACTTTTTCACTTACACAACTGTGGTCGCAAAAGAGGAATTCTTTGCAGAAGATTCATGTGAGCGATAGAACCGATTGAAATATGAAGGCACTCTTTCATAAACAGAATTATTTGATTACTGATGAAAGTGGATGGGCAGTCTCATTGATGCATTTTTTCCACCGTCGTGTAATTTTGAACGAAGGTAAACGTATATAAAATCACAAAAATAAATATGCAATCGTGCCTGGGAATTATTTGCTGAGTTTTTCTATAAAATTGGCTCTGAGCTCCTCGGAAAAATCAAATGCGATTCTATAAAAAATTTAAACCAAAGACACATACGAGCATAACTGATCGGTTTCGTTGCATTTTATATTATTAAACATTTATTTATTTATTTTATTTATTTATTTCATCATCACTGGACAATTGCATTATTATTCTTTAAGTATTTATTTAGTCGCTCAATCTGACTATAGAATTACTGACATCGCATATTGTGCTAGCTGTTTTGACGCATTTCGCAGCTTAATCGTTAGGTTCAACTGATTTTAACAATATTATAGAAGCAATCAAAAATGCTTAATGACATGATTACTGAGTTGCGAAACTGACGCAGTAGTAAAGATAGTTTTCTCACTACCTGCAAGCAAGCGCATAAGAATTTCCGCATGCGTGATGTAAGCAGTTGTCGAGCAGCTCATATAGCCCGCTCTATCAACTCTGTCAACGAACCGTTATTTCCTCTTCGGCCTGCTTTAATCCAATGCAATTCCTCTCAAATTGCTCAAAAAAACCAAAAATGTTAAATGAGATGAATGCCAAACGAGCAATGATAACACGATACCAAATTTTTTAATGGATTACTCTTCCATCCAATATATAACACACTTTCATTGTTTACGGAACATTTGATGTCTCATCGTGACTGAAAAGAAGGCATCTATGTGATCGTTAATAAGTTTGCAGTAATTAACGAAATTAATAAGGTAATATAATGAAGCCAAAAGCTTTAAAGCAGCAGTGCATATTACTCGATGTTCTTGATGTGCATGGCCAAGTTTAGTTTATTGTAAACGAAGGTGGTCGAGGAAGCAGCTCGTCAAAGTTCTTAGCCTCACAATGAAGTTCGAAACGACGTCATAACTATCAATTATCGCATTTTGCACATTGTCTAACTATTGCTTCTACGTCTCCTGAATTGAAATCGTTGGACAGACGAACGAATAAATGTAAATACTCATTAGCGCAATCGTCTTACGAGGCGCTTAGAAAAGGCAATTTTGGAATGGCGCAAGAAAACGATGTCACAGCAAGAACGCCAATGATAGAAGCAATATGGATACGCTTTGATACGACATTTGTTTCACTCGAATGCCTTGTGAAGAGAAAATTCAGCAAGTCACTGTAACCTCTGTGAGGGATCTCCTTTAACATCCACGTTGCTGAACTCGATTTGCACGATTTTCACTTATATTCTCTATACGCCTGAATCACAAAAATCCGATGTTGACCCGATGCAAAATTTGTTGTCAAGTAGGCTCTTATCGAGAAAAAAGCTAATCGACAAGATCGCCGTTGTGATCACATAGATGCGCAATTTTTATTGTTATGTGATGGCGCCTCGTCACTATTTTAAAAAAGCAGCTATGTTTAATTGATGTGCTTCCGAATTAGCAGCATCTTGTGGAGCTTTTTCGTGAAGCACTGAACATTCGTACAGTCATATAATGAACGATAGCCGCTAAACTCTCATATAAGAGGTACGAGACGCATTAGAAAGTATAAAAGAAGAGGTCCAAATATGCCGTTCCGCAAGTCAAAGGACGTGTACTTTGGAGAGTGCACGACGCTGTGTATTTCAGTTTTTCGCCGTGGCATGTATCCTACACTCTGCTCTCGACACCAACGGTTTAAACCCGTATGATTTAAATACGAACATCGGTTGGTATAAAACTCTGTTAGATGGCTCAAGATGCAGGTTATGTCTAGCACAACTCTTTTGTGTGGTCTCACGGTCAGCAACTTTGAACTGACCAATAAACAGGCACATAGCAACAGTTCAAATGGATTCTCTCGTGAAAAAATTCGTAGGAACACATAAAGTCGGTTGTAAATGACGACTGCTATCCTAGATAGAACACATTACAAATAAAAATTGAATGTGGAAGATCCTGAGTGATTTGAAGCATATGAGCAATGTTTATGAAGGAATCTCATTGTGCTGACTAACCGTGCCAGAGTTTACACATTTCGTGTAGCATTCAACGGCGCATTTGGCCCTTTGACTTGTTGCTGAATGCGAAGATTGCAGCCATAACAGCAGAATAATCGCAGATGAAAGCATATTACGATGCACGATGAGAGAAGCTTTACTGTACCAACTGCGTTCTGTATACGAGGTGGGTATGCAGTGATCGTTGAACGTTGATATCCCTGTAAAAGAATGTTCCCTTCAAAATCGTTTTCAATCGATCGATCAAGTAAATCGGTCAAGTGGAATGTTCAACTGATGAACTTTTTTGTCAGGACCTGCGTTTCTAAAAATTGTCGAAAATGTTTTCTTTTTTTTAAGGCAATTTTAGGCAATCTCTCAATTTTTAGGCAAAACCACTACAGAATCATGCGACTTTACTGTGGGAACCATGCCACACTCGCTTCGTTTGTTAAATCGAATAATGTCAGTGATAAATGCTCGCTACCTCATAATCTTTTGGCCAAAACATCGTTGTATTTCTGAGTTGTTCGTGTTCTTTGAAAATAATTATAACAAGCCTTGAACCTTCGTGTCAGCACCAACCTCATGATTTCTTCAAAAATCATTAGAGGATTAAAACATCCGACGATTTGTGAATACTTCTCTTACCATAATGTAATATCACTGAGAGACTCCGAGTGCGATAAAACGCAGAAAAATTCGCTTTTCAATAGAAATTTCGACGGAAGCCTGGAAGGGAAAAAGGGAAAATCAGAAGGAAAAACAATGCACACTGAAACGATTAGAGTGCATTGGGCATTGCTTTTGTCTACGAAAAATCCGATTTCATCAAGGTTTTCGAGCACCTTTGCAAAATTACAAGCCTGGTTCCTTCTTCAGCTTTTAAAGCAATCGTTAAAACAACAGACCCTCTAGTTGGCTAGATATACCTGGAATGTGCAGAGGTTCGTCTGCTTATAGTTGTGTTGATTAAAACACAGCAACACCATAGCAAAGATGACAGAGTTTTGAAGCTACTGTCAAAAGGGGGTCAAAAACATTCATCGCAATGATACTTGGAGTGGGATCAAAGTCATC
Organism: Toxascaris leonina; assembly: GCA_022844705.1. Taxonomy (NCBI): domain Eukaryota; kingdom Metazoa; phylum Nematoda; class Chromadorea; order Rhabditida; family Ascarididae; genus Toxascaris; species Toxascaris leonina. The sequence continues at coordinate 25,649 of JAARMF010001696.1, forward strand.
GTAATAAGAGCTATTTGAGGAATGGGATCTCGCATCATTTATGAAGGAAGGAACTACTGCAAAACATTCATCGCTTTGGTTTTGATTTGAGCATATTCTTTTCCTGTGCACGATAAGGGTTCTAAGGCATGATTGGCAAACACTGCAACAGCCGATACGAATAGCTATCTATCCAGTTACATTTGCAGATGATCGATTCCTCCACAGCCGAAGTCGACGAACACGCAAAAAGAAGCCCACCTACGAACTCTGGGAAGCGTAATGAGACAATTCCCTTCCCAGTGCTAATAGGTGGGGCCCTATCGCATCTTGAGAGCACACAGTATCTCGTGATCGGATTCGCTAGTGGGTTGTCCAACTCCTGTGACGCTATGTGTGCAGCAACGGCCAGCATCAAATTGGCCATCACTACACAAATGCGAAAACATTTCCATTCAGTGTCTTTAGTTGAAAAGTGGCTTGCGACTTTTACGCATGTTCGCAAGCGAAATTCATATTTTTTGGCGTTCTTTGTGTTCTTACAACTTTGCGCCTGCAAACTGAGGGCGGACAGCGTCTGTTTCCCAACACAGACATTTATGGAGAGAAAAAATCGAGGGAGAGCCGCGCCGAAAAACTTCACCTGTTGCGAGTTGCCCCTCCACGCTGTGTCAATAAATCAGGTATTCATTTACCAATTTAAATTGTACCAACGAAGAATTGCTGCTCACATATATTAAGCTAATTCCACTGTCATCGCATACAGCAGCCCAAACGCACGACATTCAATTGCCGTTTCGCTTTTTTTTTCAGACATTCTCGAGACTGCGATTTTTGGCAGTTTTATCTAGCGATATTTTGGTCGCAATAAATGAGCACTGAAAGCGCGACAACTTCCTGCACAAATTTGGTTCTTTTTTGAAAGTTTATCCACAGCTC